>APFE031689279.1:64168-84572 GCA_000404065.3 Pinus taeda
TACTTCATGGTAAAGGTATGGTAGAAGGTATGATTAATAGCTCTCTGGATTTTGATTTCTGTGAAAATTGTGTATATGGGAAGCAGAATCAGCTGAGTTTCCCCTCTGGTAGTAAGAGGGCGAAACATATATTAGAACTTGTGCATAGTGATGCATTTGGACTTGTGAAGGTTGCATCACTGGGTAAGTCTGTGTGCTATGTATCATTTATAGATGACTTCTCAAAGAATACATGGATATATTTCCTTAAGAAGAAATCTAAAGCCTTTGACAGGTTTAAAGAATTTATGGCTCTCGTGGAAAATCAGACAGAGAAGAAGATAAAGGTGTTGAGGACAGATAATGGTGGAGAGTTTTGCAGCAAGGAATTTGAAGAATTCTGTAAGAAGTGTGGTATAGCATGACATAAGACTACTCCATATACACCTTAGCGAAATGGAGTTGCAAAAAGAATGAATAAGATGTTGATGGAAAGGGCAAGAAGCATGCTTAGTGGTGCTAGGTTAGGACAAGAATTCTGGGCAGACGCGGTGGATACTACATGTTACCTAGTCAACAGGTCACCCTTCATCAACATTGGAGGCTAAGACTCCACAAGAGGTGTGGACTGGTAAGAAACCCTCTATTTCACATCTGAGGGTATTTGAATGTGATGCATATGTACATGTTCCAAAGGAGAAATGAACCAAGTTGGATAGTAAATTTGAAAAGGGAATCTTTATTGGGTATAAGGATGGTTTAAAGGGGTATAAGCTTTGGAACCCGGTTACATAGAAGGTTGTGTATAGCCCAGATGTGGTGTTCAAAAAGGTAAAATATGTTATTAAACATGAAGTCCAACCAAAGGAACCTGAGAAGATAGAGCTTGAGTTTAAGGAGCAAGAATCAGACTCTACAATGGAGGAGGAATCAGAAGATGAAGAGCCACAAAATCCGAGTGTGAGAAGATCAGTTCGAGAAAGAAGGTAGCCAGAAAGGTATAGTCTATCTGCTTTCTATTCAAATTTTTCTTTATCTATTACTAATGATGATCCCAAAACTGTGAAGGAAGCAGTAGATTCAAAGGATGGAAAACTTTGGAAAGAGGCCATGGTTGATGAAATGGCATCTTTGCACAAAAATGAGGCTTGGGATCTAGTGGAGTTGCCGGATGGAAGGAAACCCATTAGCAGCAAATGGGTGTTTAAGAAGAAGACAAATGCAGAAGGAAAGGTGGAGAAATACAAAGCTTGGTTGGTAGCAAAAGGTTATTCCCAGGTCCCGGGAATTGATTTTGGTGATATTTTTTCTCTTGTGGCCAAGGTAACTTCTATTAGATTATTTTTATTTGTTGCTGCTGCTTTTTATTTTGAGGTAGAAGAGATGGATGTGAAGACAACATTTCTTCATAGGGATCTGGAAGAGGAAATATACATGAAGCAACCTGAAGGCTTTGCGATGAAGGGTAAGAAAGAACTAGTATGCAAGTTAAAGAAGTCCGTGTATGGGTTAAAACAATCACCAAGGATGTGGTATTAGAATTTTGATACGTTTATATGGGGACTTGGCTTCACCAGAAGCAAAGAAGATGACTATGTGTATTTTAAATTAATTGGTGACCGTGTTATTTATTTGGTCTTGTATGTGGATGATATGTTGTTGGTTGGAAATGACAAAGAAATTATCCAGGATTTGAAGACCCAATTGTCCTCCAAATTCGAAATGAAAGATCTTGGGGCTGCAAACTGTTAGATTCCTATACCAATAGGTTTCATTTTTCATGATTGACAGTGGAGTGCTACATATGTTCATCCCTGCATGCTGTAGAGGTTCCATATTTTGTATTTAAGCAAAGAAAATTAAAAGATGAAAAGATGGTATGCCTTAAAAGAATAATCAAAAGGCTTGAAAAGCAATTGGTCAGAAAAAAATAGTGAAAATGAACCCCAAACCAAAGACCAGGAAAGTGGCTAGTTAAAATTCCACTACTATCTTATTTTGCAAGATTACCATGTGGAGGTACTACTGCTCATTTCATTTGATGGATGGCCCAACAGTTCAATCTAGACCATGCCATGTTTAAATTACTGTTGTAGAATAGAGAAAGAAATACTTGTCCAAACAGTTCAAGCTTGGCAGATGGCTAGCTAGGTAGAGAATTTAAGGAGCCCAACTGCTTAATCTGGGCCCTTGGAAGAGATAAGGGTACATTTAGATAGGAGGACAGTCAAAAGAAAAAGGGACAATCAGGGTTTTCCAGTTTACGTGCACCCAATGCAAAGGGAGAAAAAATGTTAGGTGTATTAGGCTAGGTAGGTAGTTTGAAGTTGCAGAAGCAGATTGATAATCACTTGTGGTCTTGTCAAGAAATACTTATCTCACTTGTGGCATTAGCACCATGGCAGTTGTTTGATGGTACAACACGGAAGCATGACTAACTTCCCCTTTCAATCCCTCACAAATTATTCACTAACATCCCCTCAAGGACCTTGGGATCTGGCCAAAAAGTCCATTTTCACTCTATTCTTGTTAAAAACCAAGCTGACATCTGAGTTGACTTAGTCAAAAGAAGCCACATTTCTTGTGTAAAATTAATCTTTACACAGTCCATTCATTTCCCTATGCTTAAGTCTCCATCCTATAAACTTAGCATACATCCATTTCCCTTTTATTCCATATTAACATCTAACCCTATTATCTAGCTCCCTAAATCATTTCCCCTCCCCCTCTTCTACAAAAAACTATATAAAAAACCCCAAAAACACTAAATATTCTTCCCCATGGCAACTATAGCTATATACTAAAAGTCGGGAAACCCACGGTCCATTTGGGATCCATTGTTAGCCCCTTCGCATTCATTTCCCTTAGGATTTATTTAACACCCTGTTAAATAAATAACTATGTTCAAAACACCCTCCATGCACATTGCATTTGGATTTTATTAATGTCCGATTAATAAATAACCATAGTCCCGCGCCAAAACACATTAACCTCTAACCTAAAGTCCAAAACCCACCTGAGGCTGCGAATAATTAACGTTTATCGCGCGCGCATTTTTATTAAACCCCGATCACTTTGTCCTCCCGTCCACCGTAGGATCAACCCTCCTAGATCCGACGACCCTCATGCATATTGGGCGCCCCTTCGTAGCGGTACGATAGTACCCGATGGTCGACGGTTTCACCGTCGTACACTGGGACGGCTATCAGCTTTTCATCGCATCGGGCCGCCCCTGACACATGCCACTCTTGTACCAAAAGCAGTGCGACGTAAACTGCCTACTGCCCTCCCCTGTTGCTTACGTCATTGCATGACGTTGCCACCACGTTGCTGCCATGTCACCTGCCATTGTACTGTACCCGCTCCATGTCACCCGCTGACTTCATCACCCTGCCACCATGTCATGTTGAAGTCATCATCCACATCAGCCGCCATGTCATCTTCAGTACCTGCTACCTGTCAAAAATTATGTCATGATGACGTCATCTGAGGAACGCGCCAAAAAGTGCCAAATTTCCAAAATCTGGTTAAAAGTCGTGAAAGCGACTATTTTTGGTTTATTTCTGTTTTTCGCTGTGTAAATGATGTGCATGCATTTTTTCCACTATTTGCACTCCAAGAGCTTCTACAGCCTGTCTACCTGCAATTCTGCTCTGCAACAACGCTCCATAGCTCGACCTGTACCTGTCAAGTGTCCTCAGCGCCCTGTAAAAAGGTATTTATACACATTTCACCCGAAAGCCCTATTTTTTCTCTTCTCTGTTCAAAATTTCCGAAGGCACCTGCATTTTATCTCCATTTTCACTCCTACCAATCCTCCCATGTTTGGCATTTCTTATTGAGCTGATAATTCACAACAAACCTGCAAATTTCAATTGATCTCCTCTGCAAACAAGCTATTCCTACACTCTGTTCATCCACATCCGCCCACAAACTCCACAAATCGCTTAAACTTTGAGTTAAATCAGCCGAGTGCCTGTTCTGATTAATTGCAACCCATTTTCCTAAAGGGAAACCCTCAGTTTCCCTTCCCTTTGTAGACTTGTGCCCCTTCGGGCGAAATTCAACTCCACTTCTCTCAGCGCTCAATCCACAGAGCTTGCAATTCAACAATTTTGTGTGAGAAACCCAGTCAAAGGGCTGTAAATTTGTTATTCATCATAAACTGAATACACAGAAATTGGTTCGGGAAAGAAAGTCAGTTTTCAGACTGCTGTCAATATCCTCTGAGCTTAAATTCCACTTCCTATTGTTGTTTAACACCTACATTGCAATCCATACAAGCACTATCAGATATGGAGACTCCAGTAGCCTTGAACATTGCTCCTTTAAATGCTCCACATATGGACTTAGCGTGGCTACCATTAGCAGACAGAGACTTTCAGATCAGAGATATGATGGGCCTTACTCCTCACCTCGAAGATGTGGGCCAATTCAAACACAATCACAGGAATAACACTGATTTTCTAGGGATTTGGCAATCTAGCATGCCCCTCTATTACCTCCTAGAAGTCAATGTGCTACCTAATTTCATCCACCTATGCCATGCACACTATGAACCCACTCTGAGGGCAATTCTCAGTCCAGATGGGTCCGTGCTCTTCTATATCACTCCTCAAGCTATAAATGAAATGCTAAAGTTTGAGCCTCCTCAGACTCTGGTTCCCCTCACAATGAAACTCTTGCTGGATCAGGGTGCAAGGCTCTCTAAAGTAGAAATATCAAGAGTTAGTCAGTTGTTTATGGAGCCACAGTGCCAATATGATCATCCTCCTCCCTATCATCAGGCTTCATTTAATGAAACAGGCAAGATCATGGTGGACATGATTTCATACATCTTAGGATGTAAAATAGGAGAATTTGTGGATGAGACTGTATTATTTCTCCTAACCATATTCACCCCAGGGCAACCCCCTGTTGTCATGTATGGCTATGCCACATTCATAGCAAACAAGATACATGAACAATTCATGATGATGGAGAGAGAAAGATTATTTAAATACACTTCTTATATATACCACTTGCTGCTCTACTATCACCCAGATAGTTTCAAGGTTCCTCTTAGGAGATTAGACCCAAAGGGAGAGAGGAGATCTGTTGTTTATTGGACCTCAGTTTTCCATGAAGTCCACCATTCTCCATACACATATTATGAGTTTATTGACCTATTCATTTACCCTGCTACTTGCCTACTGATTGTGACTCCTCCTACCAGGCTTACTGTTGAAATGCAAAGGATCTTGCATCTTTCTAAGGGCTATAGCATTGGTGATTGGTACTTCTACCAAAACCACATAGTAATAAGAATTTATGGGTGTGAGTTGTCTCCCTATAAGCTGCCAAGATATGTCCCGATGAGACTTTTTGCCTTGGAATATTTTAGGAAATTCAGTAATGCAGACTTGACCCATTTCCATGGGAAAAAAAAGAAGGCACAACTTAAAATCAGAAACCAGTTGGGTCCCTTTGTTTTCAACAAAAGGGAAGAAGCATGGAAAGATGCAGACAACATGCTAGGACAAGAACTCAAGCTGAAACAGAGCTTCTACTGGGCACCATATGACCCTGAACACTTCATAAGCCTTAGAAGAATCAAACATAGGCTTTTAGGATATGTGCACCAGCTACTCCCCCACATTGAACAATATGCCAATCAACCAGAATGGGTAGATGGCACCTTAGATGATGAAGAGCTCATTGAAGAAGAAAAATTAGAGAGAGACATGAAAGAAATTGAGAAAAGAATTGACCTGGATTATGTTGCACAGGTCATCTTCACACAACCTCAACCAGTGGGAGCAAGCACATCAACTGCTACTTCAAGGCAGCCTGCTAAAGAGGCCATATCACCAGCAGAAAAGGGAAAAGAAATCGAACATTCTGAACAACAAAGCACAATGGAGGAGCAGCCATCCTCAAATCCGGAAAATAGTCAAGAGAAAAGCCCTTTAACACAAACAAAATCACCTGAAATCCTTGTGCTACAAACTCCTCACAATGAGGAAAGAGGTAAAAATAGGGATATAATAGATGGGACACCCACAGGGACATCCACGGACCAGCAAGAACAAAAAAGGCAGAGGCTAAACCGCTATGCCGAGGAGGAAATAACTGAAGAGACCATGGGAAACATTAGGGGTGAGGTGACTTCTGAGCAGCAAATCCCTCCTATCTTGGAAATATCGGCTAGCTCCTTTCAGTAGGAGCAAGAGAAACAACTAGGTGGAGAGGTTTCATCCTCCCAATAGCAGGCCCAAAGGGGCTCGGATATAAAGAAGGCATTCATAGAGATTAAAGCTAGAAATGAGCCTATAAGGTTTCAACTTTACAACCAGTTAATGAGAATGGCTCCGATAAATCAGCAAAGGCTAATGGCAGCCTATGATATAGAAGCAGGGAAGATGACACTCAGTCACTTCAGGCCTACTACGCAGCAGCCACAATCAGCTGCAGATTACATTAGAACCAATCTGGAGGTACTAGCAAAAGATATACATCCTTTAGACCAGTTTGAATTACATAAGAAGATAGGAAAAATGGTTTATTCTAAACTGGAAGATAAGGCTCTACTAGCCCACAGATTGTAGAACTCTCTATACAATAATTCTACCCAGTTAGAGTTGGAAAAAGCATCATCGTTGGCCAAGGATAATAGGATAAAATCCTTGGAGGAGATCATCATAGAGTTGGGACATGATCCCAAAGATTCCAAAGGCACACAGGCCTTGATTAAAAAAAAGGAGGAAGACATAGTAGCATTAAGAAAACAAATGAAGCTGCCAGTCACCATACATCCTCAAACTGCAGAAGTAGCACAACAACAAGAAGTAGAGGATGTGGTAAGCTTACTTATGAGGATGAATGAAGGATAATAGAAATAGAGAAGGCATTGGAGGAATATCAATGAGGGAAACAACCAGAGTTGACCCCTCAACCATCCCAAACTGCTCCAATAGTACTAGCTCCAACAATTACAGCTCCTTCAACAACAGTTACTTCAGCAACAGGTGCATCGACTTCAGCAGATCCAACAACAGTAGCAGTCCAAGAGGCCAGCCTGAGCATGGAGGCCATGATGAAAGAGATTAAGGCTCTTGAGTTGCAAATGGCAGAGATGAAGGAAACAAAAGAAAATCTAGCCAAGATTGAGGCTAGTTATGATAATTCAAAAATGACAGTTGCTGAGAAAACCAGGGAAGTAAAGGCCCTGGAAAATAAGATAAAGGCCTTGGAGAAAGACCTCACTCTCCATAGGACCTTGACTGAGATAAAAACAATTTTGTGGAATAAGATTGGTCAATCTCTTACTGAACAATGGACAGGAATACAAACCATGTTTGACCAAGTAGAATTGATGGCTGTAGCTCAGCATGAAACTCATAAAGCTAGAACATTGCTAGCGAATAAGCCTGAGCAAGCTTCTCGATTGATTCACTTTTTGAATACTAGTACGGGTGACCAGCTGGAAGCACTAAACATCCAGAACAGGACATAGGCTATAATAAGAGTCAAGAAAGTGCTGACAATGAGGAATTTTGTCCAGACCATAGAAAGGAAGTGCCAGGAAATGCAGATAGAGGTAAATGCTTTTAGACAAAGGCTTGCAAATTTACAAACCAAAGGTTTACCCAGTCTGGTTACTAGTACTAGAAGACTACTAAAACAGGAACAATATGAAAACAGGCTCAGTACCTTCATACAGAATCAAATCACAACATCAGCCAGCAGTACAGAAGAAGCAGTCCCTCCCACAGGGCAGAGTTTATACAACAAGCTGGAGGATTTGTTTTACATAGAGCATGAGGTAGCACACCTTTTTCCAGTTTGGCTGAATTATTATACCTACACTGAAGCTGATGAAACATTATACAAGTTAAGAAAACATCAATTGCCAACTGAGGATTGGTGGCAAAGTCTGCTTAAGATTTCGAAAGTGGTTTGAATCTCTTCTCATTTATGGACTACATGAGGAAATTGTATGATGTAGCTCAGCTACCATAAAATTCAAACTAACAGTAGGTGAAATTTGCGCTAATATTCAAAAGCGCAGAACAGGTGTCACAGGATAGCACTACAGGACAACATTTCAAGGAAGCGATCACCGATCAACAGGCAGAGCCAAAGGGTCAAAAGCACATAGGACACCTATCTCAACGTGTAAAGAGATTTAAATTCCTCAGTTATTGCTGCACGATTTTTCCACAAATCGTTATTAATTATGTCAGAAGTAGATGGATACATTAATGTCCAGATATTTCCCTATGGGATATTTTGTAAAAACTTCTATATATGCTTGTAAAAGATATGTATTGTGGGTTGATGATTTCTTCGTTCTGAACTGCGTTGTAAGATATCAGAGTGTGTTAATACAAATGGGTGTTGAAGTTCACTATGTTTGAATGATCTGAAGGTGGATTGGATGTTCTGGGACTTGCTACAGAATTCCTGTGTCATGCTATGGAACAATAAGTTATACTAAACTGTGTCTTATGTTTTCAATTTTGTAAATCTCATCTATGTTTCATGATCTTGGTAACAGAGAAGAAGAATAGCATAAGATTTGTTTGAATGCACCTTATGTTTGATCTCTGTTATTTATTATGTTTTCTTCAAGATTAGTCATAAATATGAATTCTTAATTGCTCATATTTTCACTAGTTCTCTCATTTTGAATACTGTTTAGGAATTCTTAATTGCTCCTGAACAATATTCATCCATTTTCCCTCTGCCAATATAATGAAAGATTCTTGACTGCCTTTCATTCCCTGACTTCATTCCATCATTTCCAGGTTTGAAAATTGTTTCTAGCCTGCCTATCCTGCTCTGAAGCACTACCTTTTCACCATGAAGCCCTTTCAATAATTACACTCTCAGTGACTCCATTGCCCAATGGAAAAAATAGTTATATACTTGCATCCCAGTTTTGTTTGAGATCACCATCCAACAAACTTAAAACCAAACCTTGTTCATCATAACTAGCCTAAAACACTTCAAAACAAAGCTAAATTACAAAGAGAGAGCCCTCTCTGATTGCAGGTAGGCTAGGGCCTGCAGTTAAAAGACTGGTTAGTGGTTACCTCGGCCGTATTCCCTATAGGAAGCAGGGAACAACCTGAGTGATAACACAAACTATATTTTGGGCATGGAAATTAAAAGAGATTGGGAAAAGAGCAAGCTCTGGTTAAACCAGAGGAAGTATGTCAAGACAATACTATAGAGATTTAATATGCAGGATAGTAAACTGGGGAAGGTTCCTATTCCTGTAGGTGTGAGGTCATCTACTGAATAGTGTCCCAAGAAATAAGAAGAGGAATAAGAAATGTCCCGTGTTCCATATGCAAGTGCAGTTGGTAGCCTGATGTATGCAATGATTTGTACTAGACTAGACATTTCACATGTAGTGGGAATATTGAGCAGGTTTATGTCAAAACCAGGGAAGGATCACTGGACAACAGTGAAGCGGGTTTTCAGGTATTTGTGTGGCACTAGTGATTATGGTTTGTGCTACCAAGGAAGATTAGGATTAGATAGAATGTTGGATATTCGTGGCTTTGTTGATGCAGACTGGGATGGAGATTTGGATCAGAGAATATCTACAAGTGGGTATGTGTTTAACCTATTTGGAGGTGTAGTCAGTTGGATGAGTAAGAAACAATCTGTAGTGGCACTATCAACTACAGAGGCATAATAGATGGTAGCCACTCATGCAAGCAAGGAAGCAGTTTGGTTGCAGAGATTGTGTTCAAGTATGGGGTTAGTACAGGGAGCTATAAGGATAGAATGTGACAACCAAAGTGCAATTTTCTTTGTAAATAACTTCACATATCATTCAAAGACAAAGCACATTGATGTTCAGTATCACTTTGTGAGGGATATGATAGAAGACAAAAAGATGTTGCTGGTAAAGGTGGACACTTTGAAGAATACTGTGGATGCATTGAAAAAATCTGTGAGCTTTGAGAAGTTCTCTTGGTGTAGAGAGACAATGGGCATTTCGGGGTTGGAAAAATGACTAAGATCTCTTGTGACCCCATGTGGAAAGAAAAAAACAAGTGGGAGAATGTTGGGTTGTGTTATATTCTTTCCACAACTAGTCCACGTAGTTGTGGGGGGGGGGGCGTTGGGGTTGAGGGGGGCAGGAGCCCCCCTTTGTTGCACTTGATTGTGTAGCCCGGGGGGGGTCACAGTGGGTTTGAGGTGTAAAATTTTGGTTTTGGACCCTATGTTAGGATGGGCGGATCCATCTATGGTTTTGTGAATGATTTTCACACATGTTTTTGGACGCGATGGTTTTCGGTTCGTGGTATTGGATTCTTTGGCATGTATAAATATGTATTGTACCATTGAAAGGAACATAATGAAAAATCAAGCTGGTAGTCCCGGTTTTGGGATCCAGCGGAAAATATCTCTGTATATGTGTTTTATGTATTATGCTCTTGCATTATTTATTTTCTATGTTTTAGAATTCATATGCAGGTAATTTCTGTATGGGGTTAAAACCTACAGATTTGGACTTGATGAATTCTAGATCAAACTCCTACAAAATGAATATCCATTTTGAGTATTTCCCCCCAATAGTTGACGTGACAAAATATATGTCATAGGGTTGCAATCCAAAATGACAATGGTCATTCAGAGTAGGATATAGTGGCAAAATCTCTGTACAGCTTGAACAACTGCCAAAGCTAGTTTCTCAACATTAGAGTACTTAATTTCTGTATCATTGAGATTGCGGCTTAGCTAGTATATCAGATTTTCAATCCCATCTTCCTCTTGGACTAAAACCATTCCAATGTTTGTATCTGCAGTGGCGAGATACAATAAGTAGTCGTTTTGATAGTTTGGGGAATACATTAATGAGGCTCTAATCAAGGTATCTTTAAGAGCATCAAAAGAAGCTTGCAAAACCTAATCCCAATGGAAGGGTATCCCCATGGAAGGGTATCCCCTTTTTCAATAAACGAGTAAATCCTTTAGCCATTTCAGCATAATTGGGAATGAACCTCCTCAGAAAGTTAGCCTTCCCTTGAAGTCTCTGTAGCTATAGTAGATTAGAAGGTGGAGGCAAATCAAGTATTGCCTAAACCTTAAGTGGATCGAGTCGAATTCCCTGCGTAAACACTACGAAACCAAGCAAACGATCAGAACCAACACAAAACACACATTTGTGTGGATTGAGTCGTATTTTGTAGTGTCGGCACCGTAAAAATATAGCTCTCAAATGTTGCAGGTGATCAGTCCCCTTTCGTGAATGAGCAGGAAAATTGTCAAGGTAAGGTTGAACAATATGCTTGATGTCGTGGAAGGCATAATTAATTTCCCTTTTAAATGTTTCTTCTGCATTCTTCAAACTGAAAGGGAGTTTCTGATAACTGAATGTGCCCCATGGACAAATAAAAGCAGTTTTAGACTGGTCCTCTAGGTGGATATTGATCTGATTATAGCCGGAAAAGCCATCCATAAATGAGAATATTTTGCATCTAGTACATTCATCAATATCTCATCGATAAAGGGAGTAGAATAATTGTCTTTTGGACAAGCCTAATTAACATCCCTATAATTGATGCACACTCATATTGTCCCTTGTTTCTTCATGACAGGAACAATATTGGAAACCCAGTTAGTAAGGGGAACTGGGTAAATGAAACCAACTTCTGCCTTAATGGCAGCAACCTTCTTTGGATGAATGGGTCAGAGGTGTTGTCGTACTGGTTTGACATCAGGACACATTTCAATTTCATGTTCAACTATATTGGAGTTAATTCCCGACATCTCCTCGTATGACCATGCAAATATATCTCAAAATTCATGAAAGAGAGCACGGTAAATATCAAGTTATGATGGAGAACAAGATTTACCAACATGAATGTTTTCTACAATATTAAGTTTGGTCGAAATATTTACAAAAATGGTTTCTTCAATATTTGACAAGTTTTGCTTGGAATCTATTGTATCTATGAAAACATAATTCTAAAGGAAATCAACAATTAAAGGGTGATTAAGTTCATTTGAATAATCTTCGATGTGATCTAGAAGATGGGAATGATGATGGTAATCCTCCCATGGTTCTCCTTCCATCATCATTGATTGGATAATTCCTTCATCAGTAGAAAATATACTTGAAAAAGGATCGGAAGAAGTACCAAATTCTATTGAATGATCTACCCATACAACTGATGAAAATGGATTTGGGTTTGCCGCACAAGCCAAAAAAATTGATTACTATGCAAGTTAAATAGGGCTTAGCATAATTATTTCATTACTACTATCAATTTCAAAAATATTGGTAATCCTCCTTAAGTCAGATGAAGCGGAAGATATCATGCTGCAAGTCTCAACTTTTTCCACTTCTGCCAAATTTGATGGTGGTGGTAGTGAAAAAGTACCCATTAGGGAAGAGTCTTTAAAGATACCTACACCAATATTTTGGAGAGATAGAGGGGGTCCATGTACCAATGGAATGCTTCCAGTAACCTGTGAACTAGAGGTGAAGAATGCGAGTTGGTCGATAAGTGCGATTCCACCTTTATGAGGAAATGTAGTCATACAAAAGTATGTTGAAACCACAACAACCATGGCATAAACCCACAGTCTTCCTAGTATAATGTTGTAGTCAAGGAGTCCCTCTACCTCAACTTCAACCGTTACTATTTTGCCTCCTAGTTTTATTTGCAGATCACTCAATATTCCACAAGGTGTATATGTGCAACCGTCAAAAGATTTTAATGTTGTTGGTGAATGTAATAAAGGTGGTGAGCCAAGTGTTTTCCAACAAATAATAGACAATATACAAGTAGATGCCCCCTCGTCAATAATGGTTCGATGAACAAGTTTATTCAAGGAATTTACTTGAATCAGAAATGCTAATTGTGCTGGTAACCGTGGGGTATAACCTGCATGGTTGAAAACCACAAGATTGGAATCAGTTGGATCGATTCCACCAATTGCTGACAACAAAGCCTGCTTTTGGGAGGGACAATTCTGAAGTACCTCGAGTGTATACATAGCAGAAGGTGACTAAGCCAAATCTTCTACTATATTATAATTTTGTGCAGCTCAAGCTTGAGGGTTAAATGTCGATTTGTGTACAACTCCCTTAGGCGGTTTTATTATTAACTCTGGTGCAATAGGTGGTGGAATAGGATCATTCGAAGTTGTAGTTGAACGGTTAGGTTGATTAGCCTAGTTATTCGATGACGACGGTTGATTTCCATAATATTTACTTCGTGTTGATACCAAAACATCATCTTTCTGCTTAAAACCAGATAACATAAGCACTTGGGAAGTGGAAGCTTGGTCTACAGCAACCATATTTATCTCTGGTTTTGGAAAAGGATCAGTCAATACTGTAGATGTGTTAGAAGTCTTCAGAAGTTTTTAGAATTCAGAGTGGTGTGGACAATCATGCATAAAATGCTCATCGTTACAGATCAAACATGGGTAACGAGGTTCCTAGCTAAAGAAGAGGAATCCGATGATTTCTCTTTAGGGGAGCTATCTTGTTTCTTCTTGTTTTGCCCCTTTTTCTTACCTCCTGGTTGCTTTTCATTCTTGCCCTCATCAGATGATAGGACATTTATTTTGGAAGTAAGAGTGTTATCAGGTGCATTTGTAGTTTGATTGGTAATGGCAAGTGTTTGACCAGATGGTCTACCTACTGTTTGTGTGCTCAAAGAACCAAACACACCGTCGCTGGAATGAGAGCCCTTACTCGATGGTGGAGGAGGAACATTGAAATTTGGTCGGGGTGCATTTAGAATCTTGTCATAGAGCATGCCAGACTATGTATAAATCAAGTCCAAATATTGGGCATGAGCAATTACTTTCTCTTCTATGACAACTCCATCTTTCACCACATCCTTAGTGATAGATGGCAGTAAGGATTTTATAAACGACTCAGCCATAAGCTGATCAGGAACAAAATTTTTAACCATTCGACGATGCCACTCATGAATATGATCAGAGATATGAGTAGCAATAGTCTATTTAAAGTTGGTTAATAGTTCCGTTCCAGTCTCATATCATATGGGTAACTAGAAGTGGGTTAAAAACGTGGTAGCTCAGGTAGTGAAGTTATGAAAGAAGCTCGTGGTAACTTGATGTACCACTTTGCAACCAGACCAATAACTGTTCTTTGGAAAGATGAAGTCTAGCATAATCATCATTCAAGGAGTTTGATGAACACCATAAATGAAAATTCATGATATGGTTGGACGGGTCTTCTCCAGGATTTCCATTGAATTTCGAAATATCGGAAGGTAACTTATGAGGAATCACTGACCACCAAGGTGCATAAAGAATTGGGTCATTAGTGAGCTGATTTAGATCTGATAACTCAAGTATCGAAACGAAAGGAAACTGCCTATTGAGGTCAGGTTGAACATATCCAAGGTAAGATGAAATTGCCTGGGTAATGGGCCTTTGCATACTAGCATAAGGCATCTGTTGCTGGTAACCTTGATATGGGTAAGTTTGTTGAGAAAATCTGGTGTAAGGTTGTTGTTGTTGTGCACCAGGGTAAATTTTCTATTGTCCAAACCCAACATAGGCTTATTGACCAGGGCCTGGATAAACTTGTTGCTGACCAAACCCAGCATGAGTTTGTTGTCCAAGTCCATGTTGAGGTTGGTACTCTTGGAATTGTTGTTGTTGATATTGGGGCTGCCAAGGCTATTGAAGCAACTGTTGTTGTTGTTGGTACAATGGTTGTTGATTTAACATTTGTTATTGCCCACTAATATAAGGTTGACCAGGTTGTGAATACAGTAAACCAATGTAAGTCTGAGTCATTCTAGTAAATGGTAAACTAGCCTGAAGTTGTTGGACTCTAGACACAAGTGGTTGTTGTAAAAATACCTGAGAATGTTAGATCTGTATACCTGAAACTTGGGGGTCTGAGGTTGAAGTGCCAGCTTGCACAGGTTGCGATACAACAATCTGGGCTTGTGACTGCGGCACATTTGTGACAATAAGCGTTGTAGGTATGGATGAGACATATTGCATAGGTTGTGATGGATACACAAGCCTAGGTTGAACAGTTGGTTGCCATTGATAGACAGTCATTCCAAGCTAATGTAAAGATGATGGCATATCGACATATGGTTGCCCCCCAAAATATGGAGGACAATGAGAATAGGCATATTTTTCTCTGTATGGGCGTAGTCCAGTGTTAAGCAGATACATAGGATGGTAACCAGATGAACCAGCCTAATGTGAACTTGATGGGTCCAGTTGTTCGGTACCCATAAATGAGGAACCAGATACAATTCCAACAGAGGACATTGGTGAAGACCAAGGGCTAGAAGCAACACCTGAGTGGGTTCCTGATAAAGATTGGTAACTTGATGGGATGGAAAAGAAACCATACAAGAGTGACTCAGGTGTCTTATTAAGCAACAAAGAGGTTACAACGAAAGATTCTGTCGTAGCCGTAACAGATGGTATGATCTGGGATGTTGAACTTGCCATAGTCAAATGTCCAAATACGTTTCCTAACGAATCAAAAGGTATCTGAAAGTAATCAAGATCAAAAGGAGTAGTGAAATGAGGAGTATGAGGATACAGATAAAGTCCAGTTCCAAAATGGAATGGAGTTCTAGGTGATTCTACCTCAGGTTCCTCTTCTATTGAAATCAAACCAGGTGGACGAATTTCATCGTCTGGTCCGTAATAGATTTTTGGTTGTTGTTGAGGTAAAGAGGAGGTCTCAATAGTTACAAATGTCTGAGGATATATCAGTCAATCTTCTTCTGGTAAGGTAAAAAATTTTGATGGTTCCACCTCAAGATCCAAATGTTTTAGTAAAAGAACAAGTTCAGGTTGGGCTTCGTGAAAAACTTCTGGTTCAAAAGTAACTTTTGATTGAACAATGATGGGTTCACGATCTAGTTCTGGTTGAACAAATTCAGGTTCAAAAGTAATTTCTTGTTGAACAACTTCAAATTAAGAATCAACTTGTTGTTGGACAACTTGGGTTACCGTTTCACTAGATTCAATTCTAGTTTCATTAGGTAATTGTGGAGATTCCACTTTAGTTATAGATGTACTAGTAACGGTAGGAGTAACTAGGGTCACAATATTTACCAGTATAGGTGTTTCTGGTAATTTAGATGAAGAACCAGATGCTTTTGAAGTACTGGATCTAGTCAAATGAGACCGATTTGACCGAATAGGTGTAGCTTTGGGCGATAAAGGCGGTTTACTCGCTGCTCTCCACGAATGATGGGGTAAGGGTTGATTTTCCTCCATGATTGTTGATTGATTTTATTGCAAAAAGGAAATAAACAAAAAGGGGTAAGCTAGGCAAAAGATTTACCAAGCAACCATGAACTCTAGAATACCTCGTGGCAAACCAAGAAGTACGAGAAGGAAAAATCCCGGAATGCTATGTTCGGTGTATCACAGTGTTTAAGGTGGCCGACTCAATTACCAAAGGATGGATAGCAACCTAGTGTTTTCCTCCCATATATACATGAAAGTATGTGGAGGCTCAATCCGTATTAGCACTGTCTAATGCAAAACCACACAGTGAGAGAATTCCCATATACTTTACGTATTGTAACATCGCCCTATACACTCGAAGGTACGTGGACGATCTATGATATACTTACGTATGTGGAATGAGATATCACACTCGAGATGTGTTGGATACAAGTTAGCAACAACTGCTGTGTTTTACGACGCCAAAACACATCTCTAGCCTATAACCTCTAAATGTTATTCGTTAGGTGACAATGCTCCATTAGGTAAATTGAGGTTAGTTTTAAGTTGATCTTGATTAGGAATTTGCCTTTCAAGGTTCACCATGTGATGTATTTTCAATTCCTAGAATGCAACTAATATGATAAGAATTCATTCCATTCAATTTAACAATGAAATTCTTAGCTAATAGGGATAGAGCAATTAGATCTTTCAATCAAAGAGCAAAGAGCACAATCTAATGCAATTTCCCTAAACTATTCCTATGAGCACACACAAAAATTTCCAATGCACGATGCAAGTATTTCTTTTCAATTCCCTTAATGTTGTCATGAACAAAAGGAAACTAATGCACATACAATCAATCAATCTTTTTACAAGAATGAAGACCTTACAACAATTTTGTTTCAAAGGAAAATAAGACTTTTATGACACTTTCTTTCGAAAAAATATTAATCGACTATAATCTAACTTTGACGATGAATCAATAATGACAAAGAAATCATTTAAGAAACATTAATCAATCAAGTCAAAGTAGGGCTAGCAAAGGAGATACAATCTTGATTTCAGAGACATGATACTCATTTATCATTCAGTAAGCAATCAAATAGAAGAATTTTGGTGAAAAACCCTATCCAAAGGTGGAAAACTGACCCAATGAGGATCAGCGCATCCTTGAATGGAAGACAGTGCGCTTCAAAGCACTGTCCCTGAGCCAAGGGTGCTCTGCAGTGCACTGTGTCCCTCAAAAGCCTGCATTGGTGACAGTAAGCCATTTCAAGAGGCAACTAAACACATTTTTTGACCAAAATTCACTTCAACAAGGCTGAAATACAACCAATGAAAGGAAGTAAGGTCTCCTAGAGTGTCCTAGGATGTGGATAAGCTACTTGGAACGATGATCATTCCCTTGTATGATCACCAATTTGTTATGAAGAATTTGGTATCTACAAATAAATACTAATTCCCTAGATAAGTAGCCATATCTAGAACAACAATTTAAAGCACTTTAACCTTTTTCTATAAACAATAGGGAAGACAAAAAGAATGAGAGGACCTACTTGTACTTTTGCTTTCCTCTTGCCTCCTTTGTATCGGTCCCTTTGCTCCTTCCCATACTTAACACACTTGAGAAGTACCTGTAAACATCAACAGAAGACAAAGAACCAATCAAAGAAAAAGATCTATTGATTACAAGTAAATGGAATCAGATACATTCACACATATAAACATCATATATCAAGATAAGCATATGGAAAAAGGTGTAAATACTTTATTGAATAGAAGGAAGAATTACAACCATGAAGCCTGATTCAAAGTCACTCCTCCAGCTTGGTTCCATCCACATCACATCATAAGCATGACATTCCGACATCATAATGACACTTACAATAGTCTCAATTCTCAAACTAACATTGTCTCCTTACAATTCATCAAAGTCCAACCCATGATCACTTAGATGAGTGCACAATTTATAGGAAGATGAAGGTTTTTTCATCAATGAGGGTATTCAATGGCCTTCCATACTTAGAATTAGTTCCATGGAGGAAGGGATGAGAGGATAGAAGGTATCTTAATCCATTTCTCATCCATTTTCAAGCTCATAGAAGATGATAAGTGTGGGAATTTTCTAGAAGGCTCCAGAAGATAAGAATATTCCCCAAACCCTATGCGAATTTCGCTCAAACTCACCGAGCGCAGGTTAAATAGGGCCTAAGTGATCTACAGAGCACCCTGGCATGGACTTAACTGCTCTTCAACGCACCCTTGCATGGGCCTATCTGTGCTGGTCCCTTTAGAGTTTATTTCAGGATGTCTTTAGGCCAGGAAACTGTCTGGTGTTAGGTCCCTATAATACTAGTGATTACCCCATTACTATTGTAGTTGTATCCCTTATTAATATTGTTGTGCCCCTATTGTCCCCATATTGTTATTACTATGCCCCATAGAATCCCTCTATTGTTATTTTTGTGCCTTTGTATTATTATTGTTAGGTCGGCTTGGTTATATTGTGACTCCTTAGACTCCTATATATAGAAAGGAGGTTTTGTCATTTGTATCATCCAAGAATCATTCATTTTTGTAATGTAAAGGAGGTTTCCCCCTTGAAGAGGCTGAATTCCAAGGCGTTGATCTATCTTTTCTATCTTTTTGTGAGCTGGTTTCATAACATTTGGTATCAGAGCTTTGAATTCTAGGGTTTTACTGCTCCAAACAGGTCATCGTGGCATTTGCGCTATAAATTTTTTTTTTGCGATGTTTCAGATGCTTAAAAAAAATCCATTTGGGATGAAATTGTTCTGAACTGTAGGTCTGAATTTCAGAGCTTTTCATGCTATATTTGCAGAGATATGATCTGAGGAAGTTGGCATTTTTGTAGACTCCCGAATTACGTTCCAAACAGGTGACCTAGGGAAAATAGTCATAACTTTTGTTTTGAGCATCAGATTGAAATTTCATAAGAAATTACAGAAAGAGGATGGATTTTAGTTTCCTGTGTATATTTTTCAGATCCTAAGGTCAAAACAGTGACACGTGGCACTTCATACAATTTTTCTCTTCTGAAACAGTATATAATCAAGTCATCTTGGGAGATTGTGCATACCTCTTTCTTGGAGAATCTAAATTTGATCAGATTGGTGGCATTGGAAAGAGGACATAGAGGGCTACTGCAGATCACAAGTTTAGAATTGGAAGATACAAAATTACAAAGATACATTAGATGCACTATCGAGCTCCTACAAAGTGAAAAAAGGTGTGTAGATTTTTTTAAATTTTTGCTTAAGCTTGGTTTGAAAAATTATTTTGAAGGAATTCAAAGGGCATAGTAAAGCATTAATATCGGTAACGGATGCCCCTAGGAAATAAAATGCAAACACCTAGTAAGCAACCTGAAATCTCTAGGATGACTCATAAAGAAGAGGAAGCAATGCAACATGATATATCAAAATTATGAGACCAAGTGCAACAAATGTCACTCGCACAAAAAGTAACAGAATCTAAGATGGATAGTTTAAAGAAAGATGTAGAAGCTAAGATATATGGCATGGAAGCTAAGATGAATGACGAAGCTAAGATGGACAATTTGAAGATAGATTTGAAGACAGATTTGAAGGCAGACATGGAAGATGTGAAGACAAATTTGACAAATTTTCTACAAGAAATACTTACTAATGGTGAAAGGGTAGTAAAGGAAACTCGTGATGAGAAAAAAATAAATGTTAATCATGATTTCGTAGAATTTAATGTTGGATCTAAGTACCACCATATTCCAAAAATTGATATAAGGAAGTTTGATGGCAAGGATCCCGCAACATGGATACTACAGATGGAGCAATTTGTTTATCTCAATAATGTGCAAAACACAGAAAAGGTACGTATTGCTACTTTATATTTGGAACCAAATCAGTTTGTATGGTATCAATGGCTTTGCTCTCGTAAACAAATTGTCACTTGGGATATTTTTATAGAAGAAATGGCAACACATTATGAGGATACAAAAAGCAACACTTTTTTTAGCCAACTGATAAGTCTCAAACAAAAGGGTTCAATGATGGATCAAATTGACGACTTCCAAAAATTGAACATAAGGGTAAAAGATATTCCAGAGTAGCATAGGATTGATGTGTTCATAGGGAATTTAAAGGATAATATCCAACATGAGGTTCACCTTTGGGAACCCGATTCATTGGAGAAGGCATTTAGGTTAGCAAGAAAAATGGAAAGC
>APFE031689279.1:85912-124544 GCA_000404065.3 Pinus taeda
TTACCAAGTATGCGCACTTTTGTGCATTATCACATCCATTTAAAGCCAGTACAATTTCTACTGCATTTATGGAAACAATTCAAAAGCTACATGGAAATCCAAAGATTATTGTAAGTGACAGAGATCCCATTTTTACTGGAAATTTTTGGACATAATATTTTCTTGTCTTGGTACTCAGTTAGCTCATAGCTCATCTTATCATCCTCAATCTGATGGGCAAACTGAGATAGTAAACAAATGTTTGGAAGGATATCTTCGTTGCTTTGTATCTGATAAACAGACACAATGGGTCAAATGTTGCCTCTGGTTGAATGGTGGTATAACACTTCCTTCCATATAGCAACAAAAATGACCCCATTTATGGCACTTTATGGATATCAACCACCATCCATCACGTCATATTTAAGAGAAAGTTCCAAGGTTCAAGCAGTGGAACATCACATCGAGCATCAACAACATGTTCTCCAACTCTTAAAGGATAACCTCATGTTGGCACAGAATAGAATGCAACAACAGGCATATCAACATCACAGCGAAAGAAGTTTTGATGTAGGTGACTGGGTATTCCTATGGCTACAACCATATAAAAAAATGTCCCTCAAGCAAGCTAAGAAGGATAATAAATTATCACCAAAGTATTATGGTCCATACAAGGTTTTGCAAAATATTGGTACTATGGCATACAAATTGGAGCTTCCTGCAGCTTCTCGAGTGCACCCATTTTTCTGTGTTTCATATTTAAAGAAGGTTATAGGCGACAAGCTCCCAGTTCAAACAATATTGCCAGAACTAGATAAGGAAGGAAAAATTATATTGGAACCAGAAGCAGTCACAGAAACAAGAACTCGATAGTTATGAAATAGATCAATTTCGGAGTATCTCATCAAGTGGAAGAACTTATCCACTAAAGATTCCACATGGGAGGATGAGAATTTTATATAGAAGCATCTAGAACTACTCATGTGTTGAGGACAACACTTTTTTGAAGGAGAGGAGCATGTTAGGTCCCTATAATACTAGTGATTACCCCATTACTAATGTAGTTGTATCCCTTATTAATATTGTTGTGCCCCTATTGTCCCCATATTGTTATTACTGTGCCACATAGAATCCATCTATTGTTATTTTGTGCCTTCATATTATTATTGTTAGGTTGGCTTGGTTATATTGTGACTCCTTAGACTCCTATATATAGAAAGGAGGTTTTGTCATTTGTATCATCCAAGAATCATTCATTTGTGTAATGTAAAGGAGGTTGCCACCTCGAAGAGGCTGAATTCCAAGGCGTTGATCTATCTTTTCTATCTTTTTGTGAGCTAGTTTCATAACATATGGGAAGGAGGCATTCAAAATATTGACTTGTTTAGGGTATTTAGCAACTCAAATTATGGTTTGATGAGCCCTAAAACATTGATCTCGATGATGGGAGTGATGTGCCCAAATGGATCTGCAACAAAATTGGCCAATGGATATCGATAATAAGATAAGATTGAGTTATGTTTACTTTTATTAGCCTAAGAGGTCTACAAACTCATGTGTTATACACATTTTCCATTTGTTTGATGGGCCTTAGTAATTATGAAGGGTAAAATCCCTATTATGTTTATTATATCACTTATTGACTAGCTATTAAGCCCAGTTCCATTAATTTTAACCTAAGGAAGTATAACATAAGGTATGCATGTCGAGAAAAACCTTATTGAAAGCTCCAGAAGGATAACTCTTGTTGAAATTTTAAGAGAGATAACTCCAGTGAGCCATATAAATTCTTAGGGGAGAAGGGGTGAGTCGGATAAATCTCTAATGATTGTAGAACCACCATAGTTGAGGCATATACTAAGCCTCTATAAATGTAGCTATTAACATAGGTAGGCGCAGTGATGAGCACCAATATTGCAGCAAGAATGCTGCAACTCTTGGGCTACCAACTTTACTTTATCAACCCGGGGTTCGTATAAACTTGGAGGTGACAGTGATGTATACACAAGTAAAGGTGCTGGTTCTACCTTTTGTCATTGTTCAACTAGAGAGAGACCACTATGGTTTTCAAGCTAGACTTCTATGGATTCACAAGAAGCTTGATTACTTGATGAAAGAAATAGAAATCTACTCTAGGAGAGAGCTGATCTACTGCAATAATGAAAAAGACTGAAATTCAATGCTAAGGCACACCATTTCCTAATTAAATGCTAAGAGCTATGCTTTGAAATGATGTTAAATTAACATGAACAAAATGCTATTATCCGAAGCATGGAAGTTGAAAACATCAAACACAACTCTTATGCATGTAAAGGATTGCAATAAATATGTTTTGTCTTTTTATGCTTTTCATGAAAAATCAAGTGTGCAAACTTATCTATTTTGGTGATGTGGCAGGTGGTTTAGGGATGTTGGTGGATGGTTGGAAGGTTTGAGGGGACCCTTGGGTGACCTTGGGAGGCTTCCTAGAAGTTTTCCCTTAATTCAGCCTCAAAACAGGCCACTATAGGAAAACCTACAATATGTACTAGAAACCTACATGATTCCCTGTGTTTCTATAGGATACAGTCGCGAGAACAACGATGGGTGTTGGAGGTGATGGAAGGCTTAGGGAAGGTGGTTTATGGGTGGAATGGAGTGAGAAAAGGCCTAGGATCACTCAGAAGCCAAAACCAAGTTTAGGATATGGTTGGATTCACTCAAAATGCTTGAGGAAATTTCTATGTAAAATGATGATATTTGTGAAGGTTTTGATGAAAACAAGGAATGCCTATGGGTGGGTGAAGTTGGAAGGTGGTTTCTTTCTATGAGATCTATGTCTACTTATGAAGCACCTGCTCTACATCAAACATGCGTAATTTCCAAAAAGTCATGTAAACAAGAAGAATTCTCATGAGCTATAAAAAGCAGAATTTAACGAACTAACTGTCTACCTTATGCATGAAGAAATTGTTGAATGACATGGAATCATGCATAAGATATACTACAAGAATGAAGATATAAGAGATGGCAATTAAATCCTAATTTGCAAAACTGATCAAATTCTAGTTTAAGTACAACAAACTCTGAATATCATGAAAGAAATGGAAATCTGTCTTTGTGGGTTGCATAAGGGTCTTTTCCTCAAATCATGATCCCAGAAGGAAGAAGTGAGACCAAGACACCTACTTATCAGTTTGTGGTTCTCTTTTATCCCTTCTAACTTGCTACTGAAGTAAGGCACAAATGGAAGCAAACTAATAAACAATTAATCAAATCTACACTACTTGTAATGAAATACTTCTAAAAACAGTTTAACCATGAATCTATGAAAATAAGCTAAGCATAAAGATACAAGAAGAGGGGCCTTTGCTATTAGGGTTAGGTCCTAACCCAAGAGCTTTATCCCTCTTAGTTAACTCAATACTGAATCAAGAAAAATCCCATTCTTATTAACAAAACATAAAATTACATCAAAGTCTTCTACAAGTATGGAGCTCGAAAATAACTAGAGTTTTACAGCAAAAATTCGAATCCTAATAAGGCTCTAGGCCTCTCAAAAATATACAACTGAAGTATCCAATGACTTCCTTAATTTTAGGGAGGCTCAGCTCCCAAACTCGAGATGAACTAACTCTTTGTCTATCACTTTCTCGATTGCCTTCTAATCTTCATAACTTGGTTTCTTGCACTCCGAGCTGGTGGGATTAATGGAGGAATATTTGAATGGGGGAGGAGTAAATGTGGAGGATTTACCTCCTACAATCTCACCCCCTTGTCGCATTCGAGTTTCAAACATTTGTCTTGCCAAAATTCCTTGATTTTATCTTCCAAACCTGCATTCAATGCTTTATAATCCACTAGGCATAATATCTCACTTTAACTCATATCATTAAACAAAATATAATCAAAAAATGTAATAAATTGTGAGAAGAGTTGGTTTGACGAATATAGGAGGTGAATTAAGGCCCATATAATTACCTATTGATGAGGTTCATCATCACCCCCTACTGAAAGTGTTACTAATCCTCTGAGCAACTCAATCAATATCCATGTCTTTCATAGATCTAGTGGCTTCCCTAACATCCCATGCCTATGTTGTGGTTTCCTCTTCTTGTTCATAAAAACCTACTTTCTTTTATATCTCCTTGCACTGCCTCCTTTTTCCTTCTTCCTTCCTTCCTTCTAGCATTCCTAAGAGTAGTGGTGGACTGAGTCTCAAGCTAATCCAATTGACTTTGAGACTTTGCATAGATTACTTATACATGGGTGTCATGTTCAGTGCTTCTCTCATTCTTTGAGGAGAGTGGTACTCTCTTATCTTTAAATTGTATGGAAATGTGTTCCATCTCCTCAGGAAAGCTTGCATGCTGTCATCCCCTAACAACCTGAACATGTCCTCAAAATGTGAAATTGATTGCTCTTGGGTAGCAAGATACTTGGGTGCAAGCTGAGGATCATTAGCAATTAAATTATGTGTACTGATGAGGCCCATTGGATTAGACTGCTCAGCTCTGATCATAAGAGGTTATGTTTGTTCTCTTGTCAATATCTTCTTCATTTCTGCAGCGCTTGCTTCCTCATGGTTCATCCATGATGCCAAAGCCATCAATTGTAAATATTCTAGCTTGGCATTAGGGTCCCATACATTCAGGTCTGTTAAGGCCATGTTATGAAAAGAAAACTCAGACACCTTGGTGTTGGCTTATATGGGTTTGACCCAGGTTCGGAAGAATTATTTAGCCAAACAAATCTCGCAGCTACTGGCCCTTTCGTCAACAACCCGTGAAGCACGGACTGAGGTCTCACTCGAGGTAGTAGGGGAGGGTGTTGGAACCAGGTTTCCACACCCTTGGGATGTCTTGATGTGGTCTGAAGGACTCACACACCATCTTGTAGCCTCGCGCTGCTCTTCTTCCGCATAGACCTGAAACAGGGCTACCTCTTAATACTAATCACTGAATAATTTATTATAGATCAGATCTAATTAAAAGGGTCTTTAAGCAAACATTTAATCAAGATAACCGTTGCGTGTATTTAATAGAGATATAGATTACATTAATGCAGAGCATACTATGCACATACAGAATCAATAGCAATATCAACCATAAATTAACTAGATCTGCAATAGCTCAGATTGATACAATGTTTCAAGATCAACTTAGCTTTATTTCCACTTTATCACCAATACCTCCAGATCTACCCTGCGCACTCAGCTGCAGGGGTCCGCGCACACAGCTGTGGAATCTACCAGGCCTATATGTACACAACTACAGAGCCTCTATCCACTACCCAATACCCTCGACTTGGACTTACAGATGCTTCAAAAATTCTTCTCAAAAACCCATTACATAATAGATCCAAGATTACCTACCAAAAATCTATCCTCTATCCATATATCCTCGCTCTATTTATATCTTCCTATGGTTCGTGGACCAACTTACTTCCTATTATTCTATATTATTTCTTGGGCAGACAACCCTTTGACTCTACCTTTTACCTTTCGCGCTCCGCGCATTCTGCGGAGCCTTTATCCTATCTCTACCCAAAATTTCGGGCATTCTACTTCATAACCATTACGCGAGGCTTCTACTACCCAACTGTCCCCCAACACAATCATTGTGACTCGTCCTGAGTCAGTCAGCTGGTGTGGGAATCTTTGCACGGAGTTCAGTCGACAACTTCTACATGTCGCGTGTCCCTTCAACAAATTCTGTTGCGAGCCTCTGTACTTGTTCCAAGTGAGCCACTGATGCATCCCTAGCACATGCAGTTGCTTGCTTGGTATCATACACTACTAGCATATGTGCTAACTTGCCTTCAATCATTGTAGAGATGCTAAACGCTTCATCAAGCCAGGGCTGGATGCGTTCTTTAAGGACTGCCTCCTATTGCCACACGTGTCAACTTGGGCCTTGAGAGCCTGGGCCTCCTTCATTTTGGCCAACTGCTGTGTGATAGTGACCATCTATGCATCCCCTCGAGCAATGTCATAGGCCTACTGTAACTCGTGCACCTCGGTCTCCACTTGCTGTATGGTTGGGTCCTCTTGGAGGGATGTGGGCATGACGAGAGACTGATCCAGTAGTCCCAAGCATTCGTAGACAATGCTCCTCATCATTTCCAATCCTGATTGAATTTAACCACAACGCCATTCTCGTTCTCCCAGGGGTGTAGGTGGCTGTGCCTTGAGGCAGAGCTTTGCAATTTGTAATGTTAATTCCTCCTGGGCTCCTGTTGGCTCATACGAAACCTAGTGGCCATGTGCTGAATCTTGGTAGCTGTTGGGAGGTCTCCAGGGATGGCTAGCTCTAGCACCATGATACATGCCTCTGTCATAGCTTGCTCTACTACCTGGTAGCATGCGACCAAGTCATCATGCTGGAGGGTGACTTGTTCTAACTTTGCCTTTTGCTCTGTCAAGGTGTGGAAGGTGTGACCTTCCTTGGCGTGAAGCACATTAGTGACCCCTCCTTGCAGTTGGTAAAGTATTTCCCTAAACAAGACGACCATATTTAATCCCCAACTACGTTCTTTGCTTGCGGCTTCAGCTAGGACAGCGCGTGCTGGCAGCGGGAGGGTGTTTTGTGTGGGCGTGCGTACCGTCTGCTCGACGACAGCTGTATCTTCTGCTGGCTGTAGGGTGACCCTGCCCAGGGGTCACACCTGTAATGCCTAAAACTGTGCTTGGATCTCCCCCAACATAGTTTTCTGCTCGGTGATTAGTTCGGTCAACACGCTGGTGGAAACATTGCTTATTGGCTGGCTATTGTAATTGAATTATTTTTCTAGAGCCTTTTCGGTTTTGGGCTTTTTTCTTGTGACCATTAATTCCTTACCACGTGATTGCTTGAGGTGGTCCTACATCTCTATTTCCTGTTGCAGGTCCTATTCCAAGTCCATTTCCTGATCTGCTTGGTTCTCTTCTACTGTTGGGCTCTTGGTAGCCCCCTGTTGTGAAACGACCTGTTGTTCTTGACGTTTCGTTTTTTCCATTTGAGTGAGTCACTGCTGGTGTTCCTTCTTCTGCTATTGGGCATCCATTCTGTGAAGAACGACCTTGTTTGGGGTGCGCCATTATAGAGGCCATGCTGCTAATACTGCATAAATGGCATCATCTGTTGTAATGAATGGAAGTTTGACCCATGATCGCTTTGGATCCTTTTGTGCCCAGATATACAAGTGATGCATGTCTGCTTTGAACTTGACCATTCTTTAGAAAGTATTGTAGATCCTGGGAGACATCCGTGGTCTTCGAGCAATCCGTGTTTGTATATTCCCTTCCATGGAGGTCTAAAAATCCTGAATTTCAGAGACCCTTGCTACGTCCTTTGTAGACTAGAGAAAAATATACTGCACTGCTTCGGGTAGGCTATCTTCAATGCTGGGAAACTATCTCTCTTGCATTAGTTCACCTGTAACTAGAAGGAGTGATAAGAGAAACCATGCATAATGAAATGTCTTACCTTTTTCATGTGCTTCTTGACAATTGGTTAAAAATTCATAACATAAAAACTATGCCCAATTGAAATGAACCCCTTCAGTGCACTACCCCACCAACACAATGACAGGAGTTGGCACCTCATCTGCATGACACTTCCTCATGAGTTTACCAGCTAGTAGTTGAGTGGTGACTTGTACTGCGTGGTCGTTGATGCTTGCGATGACATACCCCTGCTTTCCTTTTTCCAGATGGTATTTTGCCTTCATTGTTTTGGCGAGGCCTACCTCGCTACTTGTTCCTACGATGTTTGCGGGGTCATTCCATTTAAGTGGCAAGTGTGTAATTCAGTGGATTAAGTCGGCTATGATTAAGATCGGTTTTTCCAACCAGAGATATCCATTATGTATGAGACAAAGAAGCTATCGGATCACAAATATGGTGATGGTTGTGTGGTGATAGTGAGGTATCCACCTGAGATTCAGTAGTCCCACCTTCTCCACACCTAGCAACCACTTCTATGGCAACAACTTGTCTTCAGCCAGTTCGGGGAACTTGTCATTGTCTGTAAGGTTCCAATATTCAAACTTGATGCTTGGAATGTGCCCCATCAGCAACCCTTCGAACCTTATTTCATTCGGAAGAAGCGGGCACTGGAGCATAGTCTTTAAAGCATCCAAGTCCTTCGATATCTTGGTTGTCCCAATCCAAGGAGAAATATATGAAGGTAGTGATGGAAGTTGGAATGCAGTTTCTTCTTCCTTAGCCCATTCATCAATCTGATCAATCAGGGTTTGCAGATCGTTGTCATCCTCAGCAGGTTTGATGGTGACTGCCTTGCCTTTGTCAATTGTCGACCATTTGTTGAATCTTGGTGAGGCCTGGACAATTCCTATGGTTTTCTTGTTCTTCCTGGATCATGGTGTGCATGGAGACTTTGGAACTTCAGGAACTTGAGTCACGTCCTTGGGCTCTTCTTGATTTAGTTGAATTTCCTCCGTGAACTATGCTCGGGTTCTGGCCATGGTACTCATGGGGTGCCTGGTAGCTGAGTACTCGCTGCTCTTCACTAGTTCAGAGTGCCAATATTCCAGTGCCGACCACAGATTATGAGATTTGAAAAAATCCCTTACCTCCTTTTCTAGTTTGTTAGTGGCGTCTAGCCGGCAGATCTTTGCATATCTAGTCAGGAACTCTCGTCTTAATGTTCTGCCGCCCGTTCCTCTCTGACGTAACCTAACTTTCTTGTTAGGACTAATGTTGCCAATGATCATCTTTTGACTTTTCCCAATAGCAGCACAATCCTTGGGGCACAGCTGCGATCTTGTGGATTTCCTTACTTGGTAAAGAATCCTTTTGCCATGCCAACTTTCCGTAGACTTGTTTATAGTCCCATGCCTTCTTTCAACTGCTTAGGGCACTGAGACTGTAGTGTCTACTGCTAGTCAGGTGTTCGCACCTTTGGTGCAATTTCTCAACTTCCTTGCTAGCCCGGGCTGAGAGCACCTCTCAAGCGTCTAGGTAGCCGGTCTATTGGTAGGCGCCGTTATGGGGGGTGTGTTCTTCTGTAAGTGTGGGCATAGCAATGATAGCAAGGTCACAGCCTATTCTTGTGCTACTCTGCTAGATCCATCTCTTCTTAGCACACTTTGCTTCCTTGGTCGTACCCATAGTTTATTGATGTTGCAGGGTCGGTGGTTACCCTGTCTTTTCTAGGCTCCCTTCTGTTGTCTATTACAGGTCCAACGAACCTGTGGTATTTGCAACTTCCCTATTTCCCTGCTAACCTTGGCGCCAACTGTTGGTGAACCAGTTTTTTGTGGTGGCTTTGGGCTACTACTTTTAAGTTGGTTGGGTGTCTGCACCTCATACACCTACAACCTATGCTGGCGAGGAATGCTTACCTTGTTTTGCTCTCCCATCTGTGCGCGCACCTGCCTTCGACACCCACACCATTTCCTTCGCATCCTTGGTACTGCACCCTTTCTTGAAGCAATGGTTACGCGTGGTGCCTCTGCAGATACTTCAAACGGGTTTGTTCCCCCCTTCGTCGATTCATACTGATCGACTAGCTGTTCCTTTTCCCCTATTGTCACCATACTATTACAATTTATTGTTGTTACTTCATGCAGTTGGTTCCACCATCTTTCAATCTCTTCATCTAAGTCTGATGTGCAAGAACTATCCTGGTGCCATGAGAGTCTAACGTCCAATTCACCATCATTGTTTTCATCGTGCACTGGTTTAGTGTAGCGCGCCCCTTTAGCTGGATCCAATGGAACCACTACGCGAAGAGATTTATTTTTGAATATCATTTTTCGTTCCTTGAGGTTGATGACTCCATTCATATCCATTTCCCAATCTATCCCTAATAATGCAAGATATGGAATACTATCGTCCACAATTTATATGACCTCAAAGTTGGTTTGTGTGCTAGCGCCATCGATATCTACTGTAACCCCATGTAGTCTTCCCATGGGAAGGATCTTTTGTTGGTTAGCCATCCATAACTAGATTGGGGACCATTGTAGTGTGGGCCTGCCCATGCGCTCCAAAGTCTGTTTTGTTAGGACATTTGTGTTGGACCCCAAATCCAAAATGACCTGGTCCATCTCATAGTCTCCAATCTAGACAGTTAATTGCATTTCCTGCCCAGTGCACAAAGCATGTTTCCCTAACTTCCAGACCATTAGCGGTTCGTCAGCTCCTATGTAGTGAGTTATCAATTCTTGTAGTCCCTTCACCGCTTTAGCATCCCTAAGTAACTTCATGCATGTTTCCAAGAAGGTGGTTAGCATAGAAGTATCCTTCTCAAGTTTGAATTGATCCTTATTGTCTAAAGTAGAAGCTTCCATGAAGTTCTTTTTAGCTTCCATAAAGGTTTTCTTCACATGCTCCAAGTCAAATTATGGTTGTTTTGAGGGGCCTTACGGACCCATTTATTCACCTCTGGCTGCTTCCCCTTATCTTCCCCTGTAGCAGTGCCACTTTTGAGCATCATATTTATGTTAGGATCTTCCGCGTGTGGTTTAGCCTTCATCATTTGGACATTCTTAGTAGGGTTAGCTGGAAGCACCCCCTTTTCTCGCATCTGAGCAATCAGCATGGGGCAATCAACTGCTTCGTGATCAAATTGGTAACATTAAGGGCAACATGCTTTGTTTGGGTTCGTGCAATTGCGCATGTAATGCCCCGGTCCTCCACAATTATAGCAAATTAATTGTCCTCGTCCCCGTCCAGGTCCCATTAGCCCGTGGCCTCGTTTGCGTCCATCTGCATCCTATAAGCAAGTGTTTGATCCATCAACATCTCATAAATGTGGCAATTTCTTTCATCATGGCCCACCATCCTATAAAAGTTACAAAATAATTGTTGGGGGGGGTTGTCTTAGGTTCGACAATAGGTGATAATTGTCTGCGGCATGCTTTCCTCCCACCTGACAGATTGCACACCAGAGTGTGGGTGTCAGGCTTGGCCCAGCTTGTACCTTTGGTTGCAATGGTATTGGTCCCCCTCCTACCATATAGTTCCCGAAGATCAAACATTGGTCCTTATCGTGGCCCTAGCCCTTACATTTGATACACCACACCTCTTCCCGTACTTTTGTCTGAGGTGCCTACCCTTGTTTCAAACTTCACATTTCTAGACATGGGTTTTGTATTTGCACTTGGATTTGCTGTACTCCCAACCCTAGATCCTGTATTGGGGTTTTGTGTAACCTCATTGCTATCTCCAATGCTTCAGCTTGGGTTGAGATCTTTTGTTGTGACAGAGCCGTCCTCAGATATGGTGTCAATGATGTGACAAACCAAGTGTAGTGCCGCGCATATGACAGTGTCATGTTTGCCTCATGGATGGTGCTTTTCAATCTCCGATCTAGATCCCACGGGGTTTCACCAGGCAACACTGTGATTTCCTTGAACCCAATAATTGACTATGCTTCTGACTTTGGTCACCCAAATTCCTTATTTAGTGCCTCCTAGATTACTGCTATTCCCTTATTTGGATGATCACTTGAGTATTTCATATATCAGGTCAACATGTAGTTTTGCAGTGCGCTAACTAAGGTAGCCTTCTTGACATTATCATCTATGATGCCTTGAGTGTCCCATACAGATTTTATCACAAACCAGAACTGGCCTGGTTCCTCATTTCCTACACCCTTAAATATTGACAGCTGGACTGCACTAGCCATCCCAACTTTTGGTGGTGGAGGAGGTGGGGGTGGTGTCAGTGTGGATGAGTTTGATGTAGGTGAAGCAGGGAGTGGCATGGACGGAGGTGGTATTAGTGGGAAGCACTCTGTAATCAACTGAACTACACTTCTCGATGAGAACATTGCAAGCTCTTCCTCGCTCTCCCGTGAGATAGAAATCAGAGGACTATTCTCTACCCCTTTCGTTCGTCGGTAACCTCTTCGCTCCGCATTACTCCAGACATCAATAGACACACATAATCTGTTTTTGACACAACCACATCTTAATCCAAGTGTTCAATGATAAAAATATACTTACTCCACGGTCCTTAGAGAAATCACCTTTCCGCTTCACTATAACTCACAGTTGTATCTATCGCAAAATCAGTGATAAATCCTCCTATTGCCTGATCCAGCCAATGATCTATTGTGTTATCACTCAGGTTGTCCCTAGGCTCCTGTAGGGATATGGCCGAGGTAACCACAAACCAATCTTTGGATTGCAGGTTCTAGCCCACCTGCAATCAGAGAGGGCTCTCTCTTAATGATTCAACTTTGTTGATGATTTTAGGCTAGCTTTTGGCTCAGGGGTTTTTGTTTGTGTTTTGATGGAAGGAAAATGCTTTCAGGCAGAGAGGCAATTTATGAAGTGATAAGTTTCAAACCATTGGGCATGGAGTCACGAGTTAGGATTATCAGTGTGTCTTTCTGGTCATAAGAGAAATAATGAAGCCGGATAGCTGCTCATAACACAATCTTCAGACTAAAAGGGCGAATGATGTATAAGGAATGAAAGGCACTTAAGAATCTCTCATTTAACTTAACAGAGGGATAGATGATCTGTATCTAGGGGAAATGAAGAATCCCTAGATAATAGTCTTGATTTAAGACAAACATGAGCCATGTGGAATTCATATATATGCTTAAATAGAAGAAAACATGGAGAAACAATAGAAATTGAGCATAGAGTGTATTTAAACAAAATCTAAGCTAATCTTTCTTTCTACTGTTTAAGAGCGTAATTCATGAATGAAAACAGAGGTAAGAAATATTTATTGAGTTATGCAACAGCACGGGAATTCCATAATTACTCTTCAACTAGTAAACATAGTGAACAATCCGTTCTCCAAGGCTCATAAGCAGTCTTTGATTATAGAAACTTATCAAATATTACAGTGCGAGTCTCTCCCGGAGCAAAATCAGCTAGAGATAGCTTGTTGACAAATCAATCAACCAACCAACCAACCCGTAATACAGTGTTCAGGGCTGTTTTTATAGTGCAAATATCTCGAACTTATTTATTACAATTGACCTAAAACAGGTCTGCAAAGAGCTTTCTAAACCTAAACTTGTGCCAAAATTAAGTGCAAGTAAATATCTATTGAAATTGTGTCAGAGGTAGCTGGATCAAAAGGAGTGCAATGTGGCCCTTCGAGCCTCGATGCAGTACTGCTGGAATAACTATGCTTTGGGATCTGTAGTTCTATTCTAGTGCGAGTTAAATGTGCAATAACCATGATTTGAGAGTTTTGAGTGGCCTCGCCTTCTTTTTTGACTTTGCTGGAAGGTATTAAATTTTCTCCTGCTTTGGGCCGCTATTAATATCTTTGCTGATACTCTTTGCCACTACATTGATGGTCTCCGCCACTTGCTGATACTCTTTGATGTGATTTTTCCCTGTTGATTTGATCTGATACTCTTTAATCTCTGTCTCTAGTCTCTTCCTGTCTTCAAATTGGTTTAATTTGGCAAAATCGGGCAATTTCGGGCCTTTTCGGTGCAAAACGGGCCAAGGAATCAAAATATTCCCTAAAGATTCCCCAAAACAGCCTATTTCCCATAACGATGCGCGATTAGCACTTCGCGCTAATCGCGCATCGAAAATTGCCTCTGTTTCTCATTCCGGAGCTCCGAAGCACGATTTTTCCTCTTGCGCAAATTTTCGGTTTTCTGGCTGTTGACGTCAGCAGTACGACGGATGACGTCAGTAGTGGGGTCCTTGGGTACGGAAGTGATGTCAGCATGTTGACATCATCAAGGTGACGTGGCAGTACGGCGGGGTGACGTGGCAGTATGACGTGGACCGAGTGCAGGCAGGGCGAGGTGACATGGAGGCGACCTGGCAGGATGAGGTGGCGCTCCTGTTATGTGACGGGAGGGCGGTTTTCCCTGTGCATCAAACCACCTTTGGTACGAAGGTGGTTTCTGTTAGGGGCAACCCGATGCAATGGGAGGCCGCCACCTGTCCCGGTGTATGACGGGAAAACCGTCATACATCGGGTGGCAACCTACCACCGTAATCGGGCGCACGATGCGATCAAGGACTGTCGGATCTGGGGGAGACGATCCGATGGTGGACGTGAAAGGGAGTTGCGCGGGGTTTAGCTAAGGTGAGCGCGCGTTAAATGCTCAATTTTCTGCGGCGCAGTGGGTTTTTAACTTTAGAAAATGGGTGAATTTGTTTGCGTTGTGAAAACTTATCAAACAAACATTGATATTTTTCACAGAAGAATGCGCGGGGAGGGTTATTTAGCATTTGGAAATGGTTTTCTTAGTGTTTGGAAGGGGTCCATACACTTGGGAGTGGGAATTTTTGTAGAGGGAGGGTTCTTACTAAAGTCTAGGTGACTTAGTAATTCCCAGTGAAGTATTTATGGTTATATTTCAACTAGGGGGAGGGGATATTTACATAAGGGAATTATATACATAGTTTTAGTATGGGGATGGAAAAATATAGGGAGTTAAATAATAATGTGAGTAGTTAATATGGAGATAACAAGAAAGCGCTAAGTTTTAGAAATCTTAGGATTGAAAAGGGGAGATAGAACCTTATAAAGAGAGTAAGGATTTTTTTTGAGTGAAATAGATCTTCACCCAAGCTAATGATATGAAAATGATGAAACTAAGAGGTATCAAGAAGATATTGACCTCTTTTGGGGAAATTAGTTAATGATTTGGGGGAGATGGAGAAAGGAAGTTAGTCATGCCTGTTTTGAGATTTTTCACATCAAACTGCCTGGTGATTGTGTCCTGAGTAGAGATGACACCTGAAAACCTGGAACTGATCAACAATCAAGATTCTGCAACCTCAAAACTACCTACCCAGCCTATTTACCTAACATTTTTTCTTCTTTTGGTTTCGGTGCACTTAGACTTGCAGACCCATCATTTCAATTTTTCTTTTTTATGCTTTCCTATCTACAGACTACCCTTATTTCATCCGAGGACCTAGATTAAGCAGTTGATCTCCTTTGATTCTCTACCTATCTAAGAATCTGCCAAGATTAAGCTGTTTGGACAGATTTTCATTCTCTATATTCTAAAACAGGAAATTGAAACCTAGGGAGACCAAGATTAAGTTGTTTGGACCTCCCCTTAACTGAAAATTGTATAACACCAGAATAACTTCTCAAAATTTGGAAAGCAGTTAGATGAACTCTGAGTAGCCTTCTTCGCTTGGAGACTGTTAAGGAAATATGAAGCATTGCAGCATGCAAAGTATGACATATTTGGTCTGTAAAAATGCCAATCATGAAATATGAGTAACCTGCTGTAGTAGGAGACTAACAGCGTGAAATCGTGTCAAACGACTATAAACTTGGCCCTTTTCTAACATCGTCAAATTCTGGACCCTCGGGAATCCAAAAGATTCCTTCTTGGAGATGGGTGCAGAATATGTTGCTCGGGTGGAAATTCTGAGCACGTTATTGCACTTCTTGTGAAATTCTATGAAAAATGACTATAAAGTCAACATCATTTTGCCTTTGTCAAAAATCAACCTTCAAGGGAATATTTTAGATTGCTCAAGATTCTGTAAAGATTACTCACTGTTAACTGCATGAAATTTTGCTGCTTGGATGGGGAAACTGACCACACCATTACGTTCCTTGTGAAATTTTGGTTTGTTCGAGTATAAAGTTGACATGATTCTATCACTATGAAAAGTTACCCTTCAGGGAATCTTTTAGATTCTTCCCTGATTCTGCATGGAATATTCCCCTGAAATATTCTTGCCTCGAAAATGTACTCGACTCCTAGTTCCACACTCGACCCTCATGAGCATTGTTCCACACATCTCCTCCTCCTTGTTGAATGACTTACGAGGTTTACATGTAAAATTCTGGGCAAAGATATCAAAACCAACCTCACTGGCAAACATGGTTGGCATAAATTATTTAAGGAATTTGGTTTGGGGTGGGCAGGATTCCAACCCCACGACTCGCCCATTTGGCATTGTCATTTGTTTTAATGCTATTTTTCGAGTTTGGTGCAATGGTTTGTTAACCATTGGGTGGAGGTATTAAACGTGGGAGTGGCGGTTTTGGTAATTGTTTGAATGATTGTTGTAACGTTTGTTGTACGTTGACTGTTGGCATTTATTGGTTATGGATTATTGTTTGTTGTGGGGTCATCGAGTGGGGTGAGCGAGCCACCAGCCGACGCAGGTTCAAGCCCCGCCAACCCCGTTTATTATATATGGTGGTTGTATGTGGAATGGTAGTGGGCCATTGGGTGGGGTCCCGAGTCAACTGTGGGCCTCGACCCACATAACTTTAATTTTTATTTAAAACATAATGATGTCATTGGTGGGGGTGGCATCTTGCTACCCCATTTTAATATTTCTTCTTGTTTTTATATAAAAACTAACCATTTTTTTGTACCATATTTTAAGGGTCATTCGAAAAATTAACGAGGCGACAAATTCGCAAAGATTCCGACAGCCGGAATCTTTGTGCCAGAAAATTCCAAATTGTTGCCTCGTTAGTGGCTACCACTGGGCCTAGTTAGACCAAAACTTTGACCATAAATATCTTGAGCATACAAACTTGTATTTGAGTTTCATTTACTTTGTTGGAATCAAGACAATGAGCACTATGATCTGGTCCTGATTTCACTTCAATCTAACAACTTTGATTTTTGAGCTTTCTGAAAGCCACTTCTGAATTCTGAGCAATTCTGGAGCCACCTGGATTAATCAATGTCCCTAAAACTTGTAGTGTTTTAACTTCCATTTTCCTTAATGGGGATAGTTCTATGACACATCCCCTTTGAAGGATTATCCAACCCACAAGACAAGTATGCTACCTATGCTTGAAATAGACAATATGGATTTGAATACATTCAAATATAAAGCCATTATAATTCACATATACATGTAATCAATTAATGCAGTTGAAATATGAATGCATAAGCTCATTTATAATAGGGATTCCATTTCAAATTTCACTCACAAGCAAATATTAAACTCAATCATAGAGTTATAAACAAAGAATAAAGAGCAGTGTTGGAACCCTTATATTTTGACTTATGTGGTCCAAGAAACTTGTTACACGAGCAATTTTCTAGAAAACGATATGCATCCACTATAGATGCCACCATATGCTAAGCCATGAGGCCATTAAGGAGAATGAAATTGGTTACAAACTCATTGGTAAATCACCCAACCAAATTAATCTCAAGCTCAACCAAACTATTCATAACTAAACATTTTAGATAACCATCTTATGATCAAATAATCATGGCATTCTCACCTCTTGTTCACACACAACACAAGGAAGACATCTCCCTTGTCTACTCAATAGTCCCTTATGATTATTCTCCCTTACGTTAACTCTAAGGCATCTAATAAGTGACAATAATAAGGGAAATGAAGGTTTTCCAAACAACCAAACTTTGTGTTTTTCCACAACCATCCATCTATCTTCTCAAGCCCATTGATTACTCTCTCAGAGCTAGATTTAGTCATTTATAAATTTTTATAATTTCAATGGTGCTTGAGCACAAGAATGGTTAGTGCAAGTGAGACAAACTAAATTAGAATGAGAAGAGAGGGTGTGTGAATGGAGAAGGTTCAAATTTTTATTAGGATGGAGTCTCTTACACTTCTCCATGTTGTGTGTACCCAATCCCCAATGCCTTTGTAACCATGCTAGGTAGACTTCCTCATCAACCTCCACATGTATTCAATGTTTGGATTCTAAGTTAAAGATGATGGTTGATATTTAGATAAGGTGCATAATAAGAAGTTTGTAGTTCCTAGGAAACATAATATTATTTCCATTGCACCTTACACCCCATCCTCACCTTCGACCCTATTTACCCATCAAAAGTGGGTGATCCCATTGGAGAAATTTTTTCTCCCACACTTCGCATCTAACGACTAGGCACCAACCCCTGACAACCACCACTAGCCGATGACAACATCCCATTATGTCTCTGTCAACTACATTAGTCATATACCTTCTCACCCATCCACAAGAACCCATGGATGATGATGGGCTTTCGATCAAAAGGTACTTTATTCATTTTGAAATAAGGTGTTTATGCTTGTTTGTTTTTGGGATTTTAATATGGATTATGGGGTGACCTAGGAGAAGGAGGGGTTTTGACTATGAATATGGAACTTAGCCATGGAGTCTTGTCTCTTATGTATCATCATTATTCACATAACACCTATTGATTGAAGGGTGGACTGAGGAAATGTTACTTCCCATTAGGGGCTGGAAACACCTAATAGGTTGTCCTTTAGCCACTCCTACCTGGGGGGAACACCATTGCGAGTTTAAGGCCTTAAATTTGGAAGGGAAGTCTTATTTTAAGTATTAAATAGCCCTTTACATTCATGATTGTTTCACTTTGAAGGATAAATGATTACTGAACTTGATGATTGGTTGCTTTCACTAGACTTTATGTTGTAATTGCCAAGTGGTTTTGTAGCCCAGGCTTTGGGCACCTTACCCACAAGTACCCAATCCATTTGAGAAGTATATTGACACCCACAGGTGAAGAATTAAGAGCCACCAAACTCCAAGCAACAAAAGGTCATCATACACACCCTTGGGCACCTCTAGCACCCACAATGTTCTGACACTTTGCCCCACATTTGATGACTTTTGGGATGATGCACCTTTACCTAACATGCCCCCAGGTTGGCCTTAATAGTTTGTGAGGTATGGAAGTTGATCTAGGGCCCATATGAGTATGGCATCACCCCTTGAGACATGGGAGAGCTAGCACTACCTTAAAAGGCCTCAACGTTGGAGCAAAGATTGACATTATGGCCATTCAGAGACCCATGAGAACCATCATGTGGTGCCCAAACTGGTTTTCAAGACCAGAGTGAGCCATTGACATAGATTTTATGGCCAACCCTCAAAGAACAAAGATTAGATGCTTCTATATCAAGTTTGGCACCTAGAAGTACCAATGCATGCCTATTGGAGCTCAACGTGTGGATGACATCAACATTGAAGTCCTCATGGCTCAAACATGTGGGATTTCTCTATATTCTTTGTTTGTTCTAGTTGTTGGCTTGTAACCCAAGGTTCTATTGAAATTTAACTTGATATTTAGGGGATTTAAGGCTAATTAGTCATTATGCCTGCTCATATAAATAGAGGAGAGAATCATTTTGTAAATAATCATCACTTGGACTTGTGAACTTGGTATCTTTGAGATTTCAACCTCCTTTTTGAATGGAAATATGTGATCTATGGAGCGCATTTTGTCTTGAGTGTTTGTTCCTGTCTTTGGAGAAGTCACTTTGTATCAATTATTGAATTGTATATGCATATTGTCATGCAAGTGCCATGTTATTGTAAAGTTTTCATTTCATGTCTAATGTATGGAATAAATTGGTGATCTAGTTTAAATTTTGTGCCATAATGCTATTGAAGATCAATTGGATGGTAACTAGGTCCTATTCCTGCATGCATTACTCATAGTATGATATGTGAATGGCAATCCCCTTGGTGATCTCATGTTAGCTCTCCCAAGTGAAATTTGATCCCCCACAAAGGTGATAGTTAGGGTTTGATGCTAGGGCATCAAAATATATCCTCCTTTGCAAGATCAAATTAATTTTAAGGACCCATGGACTCCATTAACCCTTGGACTTGCCACTAGCCTTCCTTGTAGGTGATCAACTCAACCTTTTATCCATAAATTTTATTTGTCTCTCTCTTGACCTAATTCAACCCCTTTAAGGCCAAGCAACCAAGCTAAGGCTTGGTGTGAATTCCTAGGGAAGAGGATTTTTTTAGTTTTGGAGAGTCTAAACATCAAGAGGATATTGGTTTCCACAAAATCACTTCTTTGGTGGGCATTCAATTCAATTTGATCCATAATTTCCTTTGAGCTAGTTGTTTTCCCTAGGGTAAACGCTAACTTGGTTTTACCTTCAATTTTGGGGATTTTTAAGGGTTTCACATGCTTGTCCTTGTTGAATCATATTGTGGGAAACCCTTTTTCCTTACCTTGACCTTTGGCCATCCCAACTCTCAACCTACTAATCAATCCCTAGATCTTGTGTTGTACAAACTTATTAGAGGAAATTCCAGCCTAAAAGTGCCCATGAAACTTCCATGTAATGTCCATGTCATAATATGTAAACCAATCAATATCTTTTAATTTTAAAAATATGTACATATTTGGGAGGGAAAAGAAAAAATATATATTATATATATATATTTTAATTGTATTTTTGGCTTGTCTCCTTACAGGTTTACTCAAATTTCAAGTGCAAACACTCGTTAGATGCAAAATTCAATTCTACACCCAACAAGTACCAATTATGCACACTTTTGAGAAGACCCACATGATAAAAAAAGAAAGATACATTATAAAAGAGTGTTCAACACATTTTTTAATGTATCTTCAATTTTTATCAATGTGGGTCTTCTCAAAAGTATGCATAATGGGTACTCGTCGGACGTGGAATCAAATTCTACATCCAATGAGTGCCTGCACTTGAAATTTGAGTAAACTTATAGGGAGATAATCCAAAAATACAATTTAAAAAGTAGTTTTCTTCTTTTCCCTCCAAAATTCATAACTCTTATTTTAATATTTAAATTATTATTTTTCCTTAGGAGGCCATTTTTAGGTTGAAATTTCCTTTAGTGAAGCATATCTATGGAAAGTGAATTGTCTTCATTATTTGATTGAAGCTTCATACTTAAGATGAGCCTTTCCCTGAGAATCCTATTTGGTCATCCTATACCTTTATACTCAGAATATTCATCATAGGTGACCTTATACCCAGAGTCCCATCGGTGGAAGTCCATAAAGATCAGGGGGGTTAGTTAGTGGTGACAGTGGGCATTAACCCATTGTTGTCACTTGGTCTAGTAATAGCCTTGTAGTGTACCCCTCTCCAAGGCTGCTTGTATTTTTCGCCAACAGGCCCCCTTTCCTCTTTCTCTTCAGTGGACCTATAACCCCTCTCATGCCCTTCATAACCATCATGGACCTTTATATCATTGTCAAAAATAATATTCTTGAGTGTACCAAGGAAGTTCTACCACAAGATACATAAAAAACATAATTACCAGGCTTACATGCTTAACCATTTAGTGGTTGGGCCTTGGTCTTGAGCTCTGCACTAAGAATCTATAAAATATATATACATCATTTCCACATGTAGTCATTTATTTAAGCTCATATGGATAAAATCCCATTATTATAAATGCTTATTTACAATTTACATGTATTAGATGTAATACGTTCAAATGGTAAAAATTTAGGTATTTATTTTGAACATATGTGTGTGTGTAAAATTACTAATAAATAAACAATGAAGAGATACATGAAAAAGACATGTCTCAACTTAAAGGTTATGACTTTTAAACGAACAAACACTTCCATCAAATAATTATATGGAGCCCATTATCATACACTCAACCATCATATTTTTATATTATCAATTACTTACATGCAATCTATATATTGTCCACATTGGATTTCCTTATACTCCAGACATTTTTAATATTGTGTGTGAGAATGAATTTTTTTATCTTATTTGATATCACAACCAAGTCTAATCCTAGCCTTCAACAACATATCTATTGGTTTCTAGTCAAAACCAAAAATTAGAGTTATTCTTACTTGTTGAGTCTTCAACCACAATAACCCATTGGCCATCTACAATGCATAACAACATAACAAGCCACTGGCCATTCAGTGTAATAATACTTTATGTTGTTGGATAAAAAAAAATTCAAAGCGGTGTCTCAACCAACCTATCATTAAGCACGATTGAAAATTAACACCATATTAAAGCATACCCTTGGTGTATAAGGTGATATATTATTATACTTCATGAAATTTATGTTTAAAAGGGGATCTTATTAAGAAAGAGAAAGAAACACACACACGCACATGCGCATGTACACACACACACACACACACACACACATATTAAAGAAGTGGTTTTTTAACATTTTGGATGCTCATTGCCTATAAAGAATATATAAGTTTCATAATTTATGTACAATTTGATATAAATTATTGATAGAAAGGAAAATGGAGTCAACCAGTAACGAGAAAGAAATGGAGTCTATAGCAAATTGAGGAGAAGGGAAGATTTTTTAAAACTTTTAGCAAAGTTTTTTTTACACTATTTCAAATCAAAGGAACAATTGCAGGAAATGATGTTATTATCTCTATTGGTCCTACTCAAAATTATAATTATGTTAGCACCAAACATGCTAACCAATTAGTGGCTCCTGAGTTGAATATAATTGAAACGATCTATAGGGATGAAAAGCAATATGACATAAGCAATTTACTAATGAGAGTTGGAGATTATATTTTTGTCTCAAATTCAGTACTAAATCTTTATTTTGTGATGATAGTGACACATTTCTAGGATCACATTAGATGGAAGCACTAGGGACTTTTATCATCGACATGAAGAAGAATTTCTCAATATTTTCCTGTAAGAAGAAAAAGATAACATTACGGGATAATATGTCGAAACCAAATTCAGTGACACATGAAGAGTTTAAAAATATCAAAGGTGATCTTTCAATAAAATCAAAAGTTAGTGCAAAATATGCTAAAATAAATTGACAAAACTATCATAGACAAAAAATTAAGAATTTCTTTCCTCGAGAACCATAATGAAATTACTTACACAGATCATGAAACTTAAGAAGGATAGGAAGTTGTTGGAAAACAAAGTACAATAACTAATCAAAAGGGAAGCATCAAAATCTTCAAATGTGAAAATTCAAGTGGAAGAAAAGGGAACAAATACATATCATATTAATATGATGTCTTAGAAAGATCTCGACCCAACTAAAGTGAAGACATACTTGGATATTGTAGTACAAACAACAAAAATCCCAAGTGAAGATTTGATGTGTAAATAAAATCATTTACCTAAAGTAAGCCAAGAAAACGTTACAAACATGATAAGGGATAATCACATTACAAGAATTATTTATTAGTATCCACATCATAACAACGAGTATATTAAATAATAAATGTATCAACATCACTGAGAAAGGAAACAATTAACCCACCTTTAGAAGTATATTGTTACGAACACATCATCATGTCTCATGCTAATAATTTATCTTCGGAAGCCTAAAGTGCAACATTTCATAGAAGATCAAATTAGGATGGTCAAATCATTTTTTAGTTCGACAATTTTGCTAATCACTGAGAGGTTCATATCATATTTTATCATCGAAGATGACAACTCCAGGAATTAGGAAAGATGTGAAGAGTACAAAACAAACAAAAATAACCAAGCCTTTTCATCGACATGCTTTTAGGACAAAGTATTTCTAAGGGGAAGGCAATGTTGTGAACATAATTATATATATCAACAAATAAATATAATTATAAATTAGCAATGGAGCGAAACATGAAAGGGTGTGTCTCAACTTAAGGGATACGACTTTTAAACAAAAGGGCACTTCCATCAAATATTTATGTGGAACTCATCATTATACAATTAACTATCATATTTTTTCTACTATCAATTACTTATACACAATTTATATATTGTCCACATGGATTTCTTTATATTCCGTACATTTTGAATAATTTTTGTGAGAACATTTTTTTTTCGTCTCAATATTACATTCTGCTCCCCCCTTGGAATAACACTTAATTTGGTGTAAATTAAGATCGTAGCAAAAATATAGGTATGCCTCCTTCATTCCAAACTCCAACTCCCATGTAACTTCAATGAAATTGAAGTGCTTCTATTGCACCTTTACTTGTTCGATGACTTAATTCCACAATAATGTTACTTTCGTATCAAAGAAGTGTAGTGGTTATGTTTGAAACTCTCCCTATGGTTCCACCTTGATCATGATGTAATCACTCACATGGTTAGGATCATGTACATGTTTCTCAAACAATGCAACACGGAAATTGTGAGCTCTAATGTTAGCTAGCAATGTAAATATGTATAAGAGTTACCTTATCATGTTCAGGATTTCAATTGGATCATGGTATGTAAAAGCCAACTTACTACAACTTCCAAGGAATACATGATTCCCAACTTTGAATTATGTGTATAATTTTCTATTATTTGCATAAATTTTATCCATGTCTCGTGTTTCCCTCAAATTCTACATAACTTTTATCCTTGTCTTGTGTTGCTCTCAAATTATGCATAAGTTTTCTCCTTGTCTTATGTTTCCTCCCAATTTTGATTGATCCTAACAAATTCTTGCTCCATCTCCTTCAACATTTATGACCCAAGTACAATTAATTTCATTGGGTTATCCCAACTTATCTGAGCATTTCATCTTCTACCATGCAAAGCCTCTAATGGCTCATTTTTAAAGAAACATGATGCCCATTATTATGTAAAAACTCCACAAGATGTAGAGAATCTTCCCACTTGAAAGTTTTTGTTGATCACATACATGAGAAGCGTGTCCTTAATCACATGATTCACTCTTTCAATCTACCAAGCTCTATTGTAGGTGGTATGTAATAATGAAATTCAAATTAGTTCCCAAGTATCAAAAAGACACCTCTAAAAAAAAAGAAAACTTTATGTCTGTGTTTGAAACATTGTCATGAGAACTCCATGCAACATAAAATTCAAGTCAAATATTTATGCAATGTTTGCTACTTTGTGCATAGAATCCATGGGAATAAAATGAGTTACATTAGCCAATTTATCAATTACAACCATGGTGGAATCATGATACTTCATTGTCTTTGGCAGTCCAATAATGAAATCCATTATTTTTACCTCCCATTTCCATTAATAAAGTGGCAAAGACTATGACAAACCTACTAAGTGTTGATACTTAGTTTTGACTTGCTAACATTCCATACATCTAGTAGTAGATTTGAAAACATTCATTTGCATTTGTGTCCAAAAGTATTGCTTGATTGTTGTTAACATGTGACTCCCTACACAATCATTAAGTTCTTCACTACCTCATGTATTTCACATTTCGGGACATGGTTTTTTATGTAGAGTATGTGTTAGATCAACATGAGAGAAAATATAGCATATGAGGTGGTTTCATTCATGTATTATAAATTGCATTGTTAGAATGAATATTGTACAATATATTGAAGAAGAATATGGCTTAAAGCCTTTTTTTTCACCAATTTATTGTGTCTTATCTTGTAACATGATATCAGATCTCCTTTAGCCTTAGGTGACCTAATAATTCCATGGTAGTAATCCACGAGAATGTTGAGAAAGGAGTGCATGATATACCACACTATGAAAGGAGCCTTGCTTACAAAGGACGGTGAAGAAGGATTTGATTACAAAAGGATCAAACAACCTTCAAAAGGCATAAAAGCCAATTAATCATAATTTTCTATGATGCACATGTTGAAGAGGAGATTCCATTGCCAAAAATCTTGGAATACTCCATAGTGTTGGATATTATTTGATTGATGATATGTTTGTTGTCTAATTTTGTTAAGGAAAATAAAATTGAAAATTTTAATCCAATTTGTTCTTAAATTTTAATAAATCTATAGATCTATTGCTATGTTCAAGTTATGGATACATAGATTTGTAGGTTTGTAAAATCACTCCCTTAAGGACTCCTATTTAAAGAAATACTTGATAATTTTCCGAAGCTATTTATGGAAATATTGTCCAATGCCAAGTCAAAAAAAGGATGCAGAAGAGTTACAACCTTGATTTAGCATAAAATTTTATTATTAGATCTTGTAACTAAACCAATAAATTCTTGAATGTTTAAGCAATGATCCTTAAAAAGGTTGGAATCATGAATGATAAATGGCAAGTCTTTTGCTATTTTTTTCAACCTTGATATTTTGTGCAATGAAAATATAAAGTCACAATTCCATGAGTTGCTTTAGCCTTAATAGTTCATATAGCATAAATGACAAGTCATGGTGCCATGAGCCACTTCAACCTCTATGGAATTTTTCATGAAGGAATACTAACAAATCTGTCATCAAGCCAAGGGATCCAAATTCATGTGCCAAGAAATTGTTCACACATGAGAGATTTGTGTTCTAGGGCCTGAAGAGGGATCTCACACTATCTCTCTATCTCATATTGCACAGATACAAGAGTCTTTAGAAAAAAAACCTGCAAACTTATATGGATTAAATCCACTCCTTCATCCAAACTCTGGATGGATAGAACCTGTGAACTAGTGCAGATGGACCCTAGACAATGGCGCTACTAACATGAGAATTTAAACAAAGGCTCAATTATTAGAATCCTAATCAAGCCTTCATTGATTTGAGTGATTGATAAGATCTAGCATATATTCCATCAATCAATTCCATTACATGTGTAGTTGAAAAAAAATGTTTTGAGATATATTGTTTTCTGTTTGAGGTTATATAAAAAGAAGGAGGTTTTATTGGGCTATAAGAAGAAGGCAAAATTATGAGACAATAAGCTTTAATCCATAAATAATAGTAGGTGGATGGCTTATATCTTAAGTTGGGCGATAATCATCACATGTTTTGCAATGTTATTAATTGTTGTAGCTAGATAATGCTTCGAGTAACTTTATTGGCTTTTGAAAGTTGCAATATCGGCTCAAAAAATACTTTTGGAAGTTAAACATTGCCAAAAGATTTACAAAGTATCATGAAGGCTTGTAATTAGGAATAGAGATATGGCTTCCTTATCTCTTCGGTGTCAAAAAGAACTATTTATTACACTCTTTAATGTTAAAGAGTAAGTCATAACAACCATAATAAAATTGCTTCATTTTTTTGTGGTAATCTTGTCCTGGACCCATCACGAAATTTGAATAAGGATGTCTAAGGTAAGTTGTGCTTGTGTGTTGGAGGATGGATTTTTTTATGCTTGATGATGTATTGTATCTAGTATTTTACACTAATATTTATAGTTTCAAAACACGCTCTCACGAAGTGCATACACAACAATGTTGCATGAGCTAGTTAAAAATCTTTAATTCCTATGAAATTTACAGTATCTGTAAATTTAAAATAGTTCAATGACATTTACATTGAGTGGAAAATTGTAAATCAAAAGTGTCTCTTTGAATCAATGGTTGTTTGATTCATTCAAATCAACATTGTCGAGTTGTTGAATTGCAAAAGAAGATTAAGAGATTGAATTGTACAAAGGAGAAATTGCATGAAACTCTTTGAAGTAAATAAGTGTTTCAAATTCAATTGTAACATTGCCAATGGGTACCTACCTGAAATGGAATAGGGAGATCATTGTATTCTTCTTTTGTAAATAAGCTTCTTTATATTAAACTGATACTAGATTACATAATATCAAAATCCTTTTGTCGTGGTCTATTAGATTGGAAACTAAACCAATGGAAAAAGTTAATGTCTTTTGTCCTAAATGTCCATATACTAACCAAACACATACAAAAATTCTATTGAACAGGTCTTCATTATGAAAGACATTTTACACGGTACTGGTAAATTCCAAGTGAAGTAGAAAAACCACAAGTTAATTGAAACCAACAAGAGGACTTGGAAACATCAATGGTGCCTAGAATGGTTGCATTGATTGGAGGTGAAGGATTTGGTTTGTTGCAAAGTTGTTCATCAATGCAAGCTAGTTCTTCATGTTCTTCCACACTGACCGGGGTGAATAAGGAGGTAGTTGTCCTCAAAATCAAATTATTGTTAGAAATCACAAGTTGGGGTGTGTTCTCAGTTGAACCCAACACCCTATTATTGTTGGTGCCTAGTTCAAGTGAGTCAATCCAATTGAGGGTGACAACACTAATGGCTAGAATAATGGAATTGGTTTCCTTATTAGAAACTTTGCTTGAAACAATAGAAATTAATTCAATCATAATGACCAATAGAACATGAAAATTTATTCTTACCTATTTCCAATTCATGGAAACAAATGTCCATTCACAATAAATACAATTCCAAAAATAAGAAGTTAAGGGAATTCAAAAATCATAGTAATCCTCCTCAACATGTAGTTCAAGGTTTTGGACATTTATTGTCATCGATGGCAATTGTTATCTTGATGTTAAAGGAAGTATGGTCGGTGCATACATACCTTACCATGTGCAGAGATGTGATCAACGTGTTCCATGAAGATCATGTGTTATCAATGTCAGAAATGTAAGAGTTTAGGACCAAAAGTGGATTTGGGATAATATAAGAAATAAAACAACAGGGGTCAAACCGCAAATCCAATATATTTGATGCAAGATGAAATTGTGTTGAACATTCCAAAATTAGCAATTGTGTGGGTTCATGGAAAACCCCAAAATTCCTTTGATCCATTTGTGAACCCAAAAATTCATTTAATCCATTTTCAAACCCCAAATTTCCTATTTTGTTCACATGTTATGAAGTGATCATAAGTGGATCGAGTAGGGTAAAGTGATCAATGATTGGCAGAGTCTGAAGAAATGAGGGAGTCACTCGATCTTAATTGATCTAGTTGAGGCTTGAGACTGACCAATTCATCTTGATCGCGCCCCCCACTCACCCCCCTTGTTTAAAGGGTTAACATAAAGGGGTTTTGCGCCAAACTGTCAATCTTTGTTGTTAAGTTGAGCAATGGTTGTGGTGGACTACAAACCCCCTCCCTTAAGTAGAATACCTAATCCGGGTGGATATTGGTAACCACCCGCCTATTCCACTTGGACCCACAACATCATTTCTTTCAGTTCCCTTAATTGTAGCACAAATTACTAATTTTGGCAATTTTTTGGGTCCTGAACTTCCAAAGTTGTTTTGAAGCCCCAAATGATGTTTTTTTTGGAAAACGGGCAAACTTATAGTTTGCAACAACATGTTGTAGTCAAAAATTGTATTTCTTGGATATATCTTTTTAGCAAGATATTGTACGGGTTAAACAGAGGTCGTATGCCAAAGTTACGACCCCAAGAAGTTGATGTCCCAATTTACCCCAATGGGGCCCACATACTTTTGGTGCTTCATCTCCTAGGGTTAGGTTTTGGGATGTTTAGGGTTTTCCATTATTTATCAATAATAATATGCCTTCGAGCCTCATTGCAACACAGTTCAGAAAGCATGTAGCCACCACATTGTTGGGTATACTACCAAAGTACCACATTGACTAGAAGTGGGGAGGATCATGGGTATATAAGGATGGAAAAATATCTCCATTGGTATGAGGCCTTTTGGGGGCAAAGCCAAAAGCAAATCCATGAGGGCTTAGGCCCAAAGTGGACAATATCATACCAGTGTGGAGATATGTGGTGTCCAGAGTCCTTACAAGTGGTATCAGAGCCAAGTTCAAAGTTAGTCAAGTGGATGAATCCTCGGAATGCCGAACAAAGGTGGTGGGCCCCGGTAATATCACGATGGGATCCGTGGATGAGCAAGCTCTCGAGGCAGGTGGTGCTCCATGTAAGGCGTGTGCTTCCAACGCATTGGAGTGAAGAATCTTGGTTGGGAGAGAGTGGACGGATGGATAATCGTTTAAGGGGAGGCTTGATGGTCCTTTGTTTGAGGGGAGAATTGTTGGGTATACTACCAAAGTCCCACATTGACTAGAAGTGGGGAGGATCATGGGTATATAAGGATGGACAAATATCTCCATTGGTATGAGGCCTTTTGGGGGCAAAGCCAAAAGCAAATCCAGGAGGGCTTAGGCCCAAAGTGGACAATATCATACCAGTGTGGAGATATGTGGTGTCCAGAGTCCTTACACACATCTCTTCTCAGAGATAAGCCACCATCGCCTGAGATAGTTTATTTCCATTTTGCATAACAATTTTCAGTACTTTGTTATTAATGAATTGAAGTTTCGTTTTTGTTGTATCTTTGTGTTTCTATTTATATTTATATTTCATTTTGTTCCTTCATAAAATCTATATCAATGTTATTAGAGTGGTCTGCCCTTTCTCTATTTTTTTGTGCATGTCCCTAACGAGGTCGAGGTATAAGGAGTTGGGACTTGAACTGGTTGAGTGTTTTCAAGACCATCCCCATCGACACTGACAACCTCCCATGGCAGAAGAAAATAAATATGAGGGAACATGAGATCCTATCAAACTGTTGCTCGAAGAAGCCCTCGAGTGGCAAAGGAATGAGATGATGGACAACTTTGTAAGGATCCTTTGGTGGATGCCCATCGATGATGCATCTTCATCCAATAATCACTTCATAGGCGTCACCCTTTCAAGGTACAAGTGAACTTCGATATCCATATATTCAAATGTCAAATATATGCAGATTTTGTAGCTAAATGGTTGAATCTGTTGGAAGGTTATTTTTCATTCCATAGTTTCTCCGATAGGGAGAAGATCACATTTTCACTGCTTAAGGCTACCCTCTATGTCAAGCACTAGTGGGAAACTTACTGTGAGAAAAGAGTCGAGGAATCCTCTCAGTTTATAGTCGACCCCTCTTGGAACTCTTTCCGACTCACTATCAAGGAACAATATTACCCCATGGGGAGCTATGATGCCAAGTACATATAGTGGACCACATGATGACAAAAAAGGGACCAATATGTACATGAGTTCACATACATTTTTCATACTCTCCGCACAAAGTTGGGTATCAAAGACTTAGAGGAACATCTGGTACTCAAGTATCGTGGTTGTCTGCACAAATACATTCAGGAAGGAATGGAGTTCCTCGACATCTCCTCGCTTGGTGCAACATACCGATATGCTGCCAAGATTGAACAAAAAATTAAACAAAAGAAGTGTGGCTTTGGATCTGCAAATCAGAAGTAGGTCAAGAGGACCCCCAAACCGTAGAACAAAGGACAAAGCCAAATTGGAGCAACCCAGGACAAACCATTGAAGCCACAAGCAAAGAATGGCAACAAAAAAATGAAGAAGGACATGGGAAAGTGGTGTGAATTCCGCAAGAGCCCCACTCACAACACAAATGAGTGTCACGCCAAGCAGTCATTGGTGGCTGAGTTGAAAGCTTTAGAGTCCGATGCATGTTCTGATTCTAAGCTATAACCCGACAAGGGGAAAAACAATGGGAAGTAGATTATTGATGCAGAACCAAGGAGTGCCACCATTTCTACTATCAAGGTCCATAATGCAATAGCCCCTGGTTGATTTTCCATGTAAATAAAATAAGACCAAGGTCATGGGACATGTATTCCAAGTTGAATGTTGGGAAAAACATAGTGATGGGCATCACTAATGATTAATTAATGGCTATGGAAACTGGTAAAGAAAAATGGCAATAATTGGCATTTTATTTATGAAATAAAGGAAAGTAGGAGAAAAGGGAGATGAAGGGTCACATATTTGCATGTGAGGAAAATTGAAGGAAAATGAAGAAAACATAGGCCTCAATGATAGAAAGGCTTATGAGGATCAATTCATAGCTTCTCTTCTATTCTCTCATTCTCTCATACTATTGCACACTTAGAGAATCCTTGGATTTGGTGAAAGAAAGCAAAGGAAAACAAAGAAGCGCAAGGGAACAAGTGGATCAGCAACTACAACCAGGTTGTTGTGCAGTAACATGTTGCATGTATGATTTCCAACATCCTTGGATTTGGAGAAAGAAAGCAAAGAAGTGCAAGGGAACAAGTGGATCAACAGCTACAACCAGGTTGCTTTGCAGGTAACATGTTGCATGTATGATTTCCTTGATGGTTTCTGGATGCATGGTATATGCATGTGATTATCTAGTTATGTGTTGTCATTAGCATGGAAGTTTGTCTGGATTGATAATGGTTTTAGCCTTGCCTTTCCATTTACTAGATAGCCATGGTATTGTGGGTTTTTCCACTTGATTATTTTCTGGTTGGTGCTCATAATTCGTTAAGGCTATGGGTTGGAACAAATGCTCTGGAAGCCTTGGAACAACTTGGGTTGAGTTACTAGTTTTGGAGCCTAGGTTGGGAAAAATGCTTTGGAACCCTTGGTGGTTTGAGTTACTCGTCCTTGGAGCAGGGTTGGACAAATGCTCTAGAGCCCTGGAAGGCTGTAGATTGAGTTACTAGTTCCTAGAGCCCTAGACAACTTAGGTAGAGATTGATATGGTTGGTGTTAGTGATGTCTAACCGTGGAGTGGAATCATTGGTTGAGGGTTGAGTTGGTTTGGCCTTTGGAATCCCTGGTTTGTTTTGTCTTGGTTTATTCCATGAGATCCCAAACTCATGCTTGGAATATGGCACAAAGGGTGATTGACTGAAAGAGAGATTTGGTTTAGCCCAATCTATGGTCAATTGGTACGTGGAAGTCCCTCACTTGGTTGGTAATTTCATATATTAATAAGAGTTATTATCCTACTACAATTCATGTATCCTTGTAGTGATTTTATTGGTGATATTATAGTTGAGTTGCCATGGTTTCAATGTTGGTTATTTTCTGGTTATATGATGTGTTATATGTATGGCAATTTACATGTTTTGATAAGTTATTGAATGGTTGATGAATGCATGGCCTAACAAGTGTTATTGCAACTATGTGGAGAGGTAATAGAGCCTTCTTGGTGATTCTTAGATGAATCTTAAACTATTATAATCTGATATGCATTCATGACCAATAACCTCTATGTTTTCCATGTGTTTGACGAAATGTCTTGTGTGTTTTGGGCAATCTAGGCCAAGTTTCTGATTCAAGTTTGAATGTTTAGCTTTGCCATCGAGTAAATTATGATTCTGGAAAGTATCAGGAAGTTTCGCTGAGCTTATGATGACTCTTTAGTGAGGTTAATGAATTAGTGAACAAATATGTATTTATAACTTACAAGTACTATGTACACAAAGTGTTTTTATAAATGAGTAATTTGGACCTCCTGGGATCATAAATTTGGCATACAATCTCCGTTTGACTATCATAATACCTCGTTTCGAAGATATCCATAAGGAGGCCAAGAAAATTATCCATGAAACATATGTAAGTTCTTTTTCAATCTCTTTGTTCTCCCTTAAATTATCATTTAGGCCCTCAAAGTGGCCTCGAAAGTTTAGAACCTAAAAAAACTGCCAAAAATATAAAGTTTTGTTAAATTAAGGAAGCACAACTAGAAAGAAATAATGTTGGGTCAAGTTAGGCTGATAACAGGGCAATCATGTGTCACTGGGTGTTTACAGTCAATTCTGGACATGTGAACGCCATTTTCCATAAGTGCATCTTGGAAATGAGGTCTCACATAGTAACTCTCATCTCATGTTTTGCCATGGTATTACACAACATTTTGTCACTGTCCCTGTACTCCCCGTTCCTTGATCTTGGATGACCTCTACAATGAACCTTGCATGCTTTGCCTTCATGGAGAAGCTCCCATTATGTCCCTCTCCATGAACAAATCTTTTCCCTTTTGCACCATTTCCCCTAAAACTTCTGTTTTGCCTAGTTTACAAGGCCGGCGGTAATGGCCTTTGTCTCCCCCATGCCGATGTGCAGAGATTAGCACTATTCCCCATGTCGACCGATGTGACTGAGCTATGTTCTAGTCGCGTCGGTCCTGTTATGGAAAGTTTTTTAATTAGAGTCGAAGCTTCTAGCTTTAGAAGCTACGTAACAAAAGTTTGGTAAATGGTTTGGCCGGATGGGGTCGAGGATGACAGTTTGGGCCCCTTTCCCCTATAATGATGGAACTACCTCATGGGATAAGTCCTTCTCCCATGAGAAGAGGATCCATCTCCCATCAATATTTCCTATATAAACCTCCCTTCTTCCCAAACACAAGCTAGTTAGAGTGTTGGCTGAGTGTGAGTATATTATTTTGATTAGACAAGCAAGCTATTACTGGTTGTAGCCATCTAGTTGTGTGAGGGATAAGTGTTTTCGGTTTGGAGTGAAGCCTAAAGGGAAGAACCTTTAAAATATTTTTGTTTGAAGGCATCATGGAGTGCTAGCAAAAGTGTGTGGGAACCTGGTCTTGTCAGAGGAAGATTGTGATGTCAAGACGAATGGTTGTAATCTCTCTTTGATATTAATATATGCTACTATTGATTGATTTCCTACATGTTTTGTAATATTACCTATTCATGTCTTAATGCTTCTTGAATCATTAAGTAGGTTGAATTACAATTTGTCTATTATTATGTTTGTGTGTTTGTCTATTATTATTTATTTGTTTCAGGAGCATGAAGAAGGAAGCGAGAGATTGCTGGAGCGAGCAAGCGAGAGATTGCTGGAGCGAGCAAGCGAGGACATCATCAAGCAAGATAAGCAACCAAGAGGTAGGCTCTCTTGATTGATTCTAACCTAAGGAAATATTCCATAGAATGTATCTATTGTGGCTAGACCCATTATCGGGCTAGAGGAATTCGTTCGTGTCCACACTTATAATTTTTCTTCACCACAAATTGGCGACTCCATTGGGGATCCCAATCCTTTTGTTTGTTTTGGATTTCATGATTTCATGAGAACTTTTATATTTTCACGTTTTCCCTTTGGTTCTGTTTCTTTTCTCCTTCTTACTGGCCTAAGTCTAAAATTCATAGTAGCAGATCTGGTCCCTGTTTCGATTTTTTTTTGCCTTAGTTACCTCAGCCAGCACGCTTAATTCACAGACAGTCGCACTGACCAGTGCGAATTGCTGAGGAACAGTCGCGCTGACCAGCCTCTGGCGCTTGTTGTCAATTAGGCAGTCACGTCGATGCCTATAAGTGAAGATTAGGGCGTATCCCCAATCTTGGCCAATGTGTTCTGCTCTTGTGTTTTTCACCTCGTAAGCCTTTTGGAAAATTTTCTCCCTTACTAGAAAGCTTCATTTAGCTTGTTTGGTTTAGCCCACCCTCTGACGTGTTAAGTCTGACCATGTGTGTAGTTCTTGTTTTTTTTTTCTTTGAATCCATCGATCAATGCTATTTTTGGCCAAAAAGTCGCGCTGATTAGGCCATCAGCGCTAGTTGTAATACTGGTTAGTCGTGTCGATCGGCGCTACTTTTGGCCCAAAAGTCACTCCGGTCTAAGGGGTAAGAAAAAATCAGAATTTCTCCCATTTAAGTGTCAGTGTGCCTTGACCCTTAGATTCTCTTCTTTCACCCAAAAGTTGATAGGATTCTTTGTTTTCAATTGAATGAGTCTCATTTGTTCTCTTATTTCGAGTGTCTCTTTTCTCTTTCCAATCATATATTACATTGCTTGGTTTGTCGATTGAAGCATTTATGTGTTTGGTTTGTTTGATTCAGGGAAGAAGTTGCTTTTAGTTTCATTTATCATGCTTTGGATTTGATTGATGCTTGTTTGTTTGGAATTGTGAAAATTTTCATTAAAGTGCTTTATGTGAAACATTCATTTTGCATTTTATGAAAAAAAGGAACATCATAGTAGTTTACTTAAGCGAAAATATTGCATTAGCAACGTCATTGAGAAGCTAGAATTGAATTGCCATAAGCATAGGGAATGAAATGAAACTTATTTTGTTGTTAAGGGAAGATTAAGTGAATTTAGGAGATTTATTAGTGAAAGATTTCATTCTTCAATTTTGTGTTCTCTATATCTCAATTAGTGATAACTTTCATCGAAGACAAAGATCTCTTTTCTCATATAGCTGCATATAGGAGTTCATAGATGACAATGGTCCGGCCTTGTAATTGAAACCTAATTCAGGATCAACCATTAAAATTTATTGAATTAACCTAAGGAAGCATTGAAATTTAATGCTCACATTTAGTGGTCTAGGCTAGAGACGTGTTCCGGTGTCTTTAAATCTAGCAGTTGTCGTTCACTTCAGCACTAGACAACGCTAGTATGGATTTGTGCTCCCCGTACCATCATGTATATAAAGGGAGACCCCACTAGGTTGCAATCCTTTATCCATAGGAAGCTGAGTCTGCCGCCTTGCGAACATGATACACCGAACACAGCATTCGGGGAGATTGCCTGCTTGTACTTTGTGGTTCGCAAGGAGGTATTCTGAAGTTCACGGTTGCCTGGTAATCCTGTTTTCATAGATTATCTTGAGTGGTCATTCGATCTTTTTGACTCTTTAAAAGATCACTCGAGCACTTGTCCTTTTGAGCTCGTTTCAAATCGAAAGTGATAGAGTCACCTTTTGCCCTTTTCTCGACTCTTAAAACATGAAAATGCCAAGTTTTGTTTCAGTGTTCTAAAATTAACTTCCCACAAAATATTCCTGGTTAAATTTATCTTCCTTAGTATTTCTTTAGGGTCTATTCCAATGGAAACATTTTCAGAGTCCACCGGTCAAGGATTCCCCTCGGATGGGAATCCTGGTCCTTCTCCTTCTTTTGGAAACACTGGTGCTTCTTATATGGCGACGTTGTCCCTTCCTGGGTTAACCGTTGGTTTACCTATTTGGTTGTTTTCGACCTCGGTGGTCCTGAGCGTCCCAAATCCTTTCCAAATGTCTCCTTCTTTTGAATCATGTTGCGATGATTCTAAGGTTGACTTCTCACCTTCTTCCCCTGTTTCTTCCTCTTCTACTTCGCTTGGTGAAAGTTTGAAATCCAGTAACCAGGAAGCTAAGAAGAAGAAGAAGTCAGAAAAGCGAGAGGACAACTGTGCAACTATTGCTCCCAATGCACTTCCCGTCGACAAACCTTCTGATCCTCTGTGGAAGGTAAGATTCCCTTGTAGGTTCTGTAAGGGTGACCATATCCTTTGGGATTATTATGGCATTCCCAGAGTCTTAGAGGTATGGTCTCAAGACCTGAATCAACCATCCCCATCGACCTCTGGAGATCATGTCGATGCTACACCCTTGGTTAGTGCTGGTAAGAAGAAAGGGAAGATTGGATTCCTCTGTAGGTTATGTGAATGAGAGCATCTTATTCACCTTTGTCCTCTTATGAATAAAGATTCCAAAGTTTTGGAAAACCTTGCAACTCCTCAACCTGAACTTACTGTTGGTTATCAGAGGATTTCTTCTGACCCTCCCTAGATTGGTAAAGAGATTGAGTTGGATTCATCTCTTGCCCATCCTGCTCTTCCTGAGTGTGACTATCTTGTGTCTATTCCCGACCAACCATTGGTCGAAAAGAGTGTCGACTTGGCTTCGCCTTTAGTTGTTCACTCTGCTCCGGAAGAGAGTGGTGATCATATTGCTTATGTTCTTCTTGTCTCCTCAGATTCTCATGAATCGAAGAGTGACCCTCCCGTCCCGGTTGTTTAGGAGAGTCCTTCTCCTATTCCTGCAAAGCATGGGGGCAATCATATGATGCCCCCACCAAGTAGTTATGTCGTTTCTTTCGATTGGAGTCACTTGACTGCTTTTCGCCTCCCATCTTATGTGCCTTTCCAAATCATAGTAAAAGCCTATAATATGGTAGTATCTGGCACTATATTAGATGAAGGTGTTGTTATAGCTCCAAATCTCACTCTTATGGTTTGTGATGCTGCACTCATGGCCTAGGGCAACCCCTCCTTCCAGACCTAGTCCAAAATTTAAAAAACAGTGTTTTATCCCTTATACGCGACATTACCCTGAGTTAAACGTGTGTATACGCGGATAGGCATATACCCAACCCACGTATATGTATTAAAACACTTAAAAAATTATAAAACTCCTTAATTTCAGGCGGAGATCGCGGGTTTTACTTGCTGATCACCTGTTAGTGCCCGTGGCCCAATTGTTCCCAACCAACTCCCAACTAAAAAACTACTTTGGGAGAGGTATAAAAAGACCTCAAAGGGAAGGCCTAAAGGAGGAGAGAAGAGAGAGAAAGGTTATTATACTGAGACTTTTCCCCTGACCAGGTCTGAAGACCCTTGTGCCTTCTGCACTTCCCCCATTTGTACAGGAAACCCTTGTTTCCTTGTGTGTTGATGTTCATCCACTAGTTATGGCATCATGGAGTGAGTCATGGAAGGAGATATGCTAAAGACCGAGGAGGACTTCACCATAATTCAGCCTGCCAAGCCACAAAAAGAGATCAGAAAGAAACACTGTCTGAGGCGGGCATAACCATGCTCAGAGAAAGCAAAGCATGTCCGCATATCAAGTACAAGCGGATCCACTAAGTATACAAGTATAAATCACTGGAAAATACATAATGGATCATCTTATCATGATCAAACAAGTACATGTCTGAATATCACATATAAGACTATCAATGGTGTTGAAAAATGCAACGGATCACTAATATCAAAGACTGATCCCAAAAGGTACCAACTGAACATGATGGAAAAGGATGGTACTACACTACAAACTCAGGTGCCAGCATATAAAATGTCGCCATGACTGACTGCAACATATAAGGAGGAGTGGTATCAACTAGCAGCAACAGGAGCAAATGTCAAGTGAACCAATGAATGCTGATACAACCTGAGGTCTTCACCGACCGCCGTGGTACATTTCTACACCATGGGAATAAATGATCTGAAGTCGACCATGTGAGAAATCGTTTGATTACCGGTCATTAATGTATACCGTTAACAAACGCGAGACTACCCACCGATAATAATGAGCGTCAAGGTACCCAATACAAACTAACAAGTGCGAATAAATGAGCTGAAGTCGAACACCTGTAAGAATCTATCGATCAGGAGACAATGATGGTTTCCCACTGTCGATAGCGAAGGATCTTCCACTAATGACTACAAACCCCAAGGTACTGCCAAATGGACTCTAGATCTTTGCCCCAGAGCAATGAGTCGGAGTCGATAGGGAAAGATCTGCTAGAAGGAAGGCATTAAGGCATCCTTCATCAATCTAGCGCGAGTGTAACCCGTAGGCCAATAATGTGGAAGGAATCGAATGAAAAAAGATGTAGTAATTGAACTGAAGTACATTTCCGGTGTACACAAGATGTAACTAGCGCACGGGAGAAACCCTTTGAACCAACCAATAATGAAAGCTGACACAGAGGCGAGGTATCCACCAATAGGGTCAAATAGAAACCAAGGTACTGCACGAATCCCAATGTGTGATAATGTAAGCTGACGTCGAACACA
>APFE031689279.1:134386-176450 GCA_000404065.3 Pinus taeda
TACAAAAACTGAGGACCCTTTCTAAATGCATGAAAGGGTCTATAAATACTAATTAAACTAACTAACTACAAAAATAAAATGCTATTAATTGGTACAACTAAATCTTGAGTATCTCCTCCACAATAGGTTTGTTGATAGTCAGCAGCATGATTCATTGTTTCGGCTATTCTCCTTTTGATTTGAGTTGGTAGATTGCAAGCACCGGTTCTAATTCTGGGGGACGACTGAGACGAGAATGGAGTTGAGCTGAGTATGTGGCATCATGGATTTCAGGAATGATACAACCGATTGCATCGGTTAAACATTTGAGGGCGGCCCTTTGACTGTATGGTTTTACTAAGAAAAACCAATAGGTATCCCAAGTTAAACTTTGGATGCCAGCGATTAATCTTCCATTCTTCTCCAACTCTTGATTGCATGCTTGCTCCAATGTCTTAGCTGACAGAAATTTACCTGGGGTGCATTGTCAAATCATGTTAGACAGATAAAGAGTGTTATTGATTAGCTCAATTAAATTACTTGTAGATAATCTACATCTGGAAACCTCTCTCTCTGCTTTCATCAATTGTGACTGCCATTCTAAGAAACGGATCTCCTTGTGTGATTCTAGGATTTTGGGTAGACTTGTTGCCTGCCCTTCATTGGTGTCTTTCCAAGCAAGAAAGTTTGTTAGACTCTCATCAGCCTGTTCCAAATCCTACCTAGCATCAACTGATTTGTCAACTATTGATGTCGTTATATCACAAAGGGGCTCAACCAGAGAAATGTTATGACATAACAGTCTTAACTGTGTAACCAATGCTTTGTTAATCTGTAGCGCTTCGGACCTGAAATCAGCAGGTTGCGAAAGACTCTTGAACTTCTCTACTTGAAGTGACAGCTGAGCAATTTGCTCATATTTCATTTTCATTATTAGTTCATTCATTGTCTTTAACCTAGCCAATGCTTCGGATAATAATTTTTGCTTTTGTATTGTGCTTGAGTCTATTCTCTGTTTCTCTTTAAGCAATTGCTTATTCAATTGATTGTTTAATTGTTGTTGTGTTGGTAGTTGTTGTTCCAACTGTTCAATTTTCTGCTATGCTTCGGACACTTGTGATTGCAATGAAACAATTGCTTGGTCCTTTTCTTTAAGTAGATTACTTACTTCCGATGCCTTGTCCATAGTGGTTGCCGAATAACTCCGGCATACTGAGAAAGCTTTGTTAGGTCATCGGAAGGGTTAAACTCTTCTTTCCATATTACATTAGCTATCTCTGTTTGTGCTGGAAACAGGGAAGCTTCTCCTTTTCCTCTATCTTTTCACTACAACCCTATGTTTTGGACTGTTAAAGACATCTAATGGAGGTAGGCCGTTGATTCCTTAACTCAGAACTGTTGTTGACGCTGTATCTTGTCCATCTGTTACTTTGGGTGTATTGGCACCTTTTGGACCTTCCAAATTGCTTATAATGGAATCAAATTGCTGCCATTCTTGGAGTAGTTTAGGATCAATCTGAGTATCCACATTGATATTTTCGCTGACCTTGTCTTGTTCTTTTTTCTGCTCTTTCTCCTGCTCTAGTTCTTTTCCTTTCTCGAGAATCTTTGATACAGCAGGAGGTTTGTCAATGAGTTGTTGTTCAGGCTCGCTTGATTGTGTTGTCGGGGTAGTAGCTAATAAGTCCAAAGGTAGAGTTTGCAACCTCTGTTCTCTGATATTATTAAATTCTACTAGCCTCTCGTCGTTATATCTGATTTTGGCCAGCGTTTGTACCTGGAATAGTGACTCTGCTGAAGAAAACAAGTCATCAAAATCATCTTTCTCATGATCAAACCTTGTAAGTTTGGCTGATTCAAGCACGTTATAGGCAACTTTCCTTGGATCGAATTGCCTATTAGGAATGGTTGCAAGGTTGAGCATGTTTATTTTCTCTGCTTCCTTCTCCACATGCTTGTAGTCGTGCAAAGTATAAACACCGCATCTCAAAGCAAAAGTAGGCCAAGCCTGCTTTTTTGAATCCCTAAGAGTCTTGGATGTTCCTGTGGTTGTAATTTGATAGGCCAATTCTCGGGCTAACAACTTGTTAGGTATGTACATAGGAAGGACATGAGGTCTTGCAAGGCTACCAAAAACCCTTATGTATGTGAACTTATCTTCCCCAAACCAATTTCCTACAGCGGTTAGGTCAATCTCTGCTTCCGAAGAAATCTTTGGGGCAGGCTTATCAAAAATGGCATAGTAAATAGGCAGCATAAAACCATTACAAATTTGGTACAAGTGGTCCTTATAGTGCGCTTTCCACAACTTTTGGTGATAAATGTGAATTGGCATGGGGTCTTGTGAATTCCATCTCCACCCCAGTATAGGAAATTCAGAATTGAAACAAAGAGTATCTAAAATATAAGCACTAAAATAAAACGGAGGAATAGACCTATCGGTCACGCAAGTTTCATTTCTAAACTCAAGAATTGTAGTGGTTAATTTATCTGACAATATATTTCCCCAATCCATTACTTCACTGTTAACTGCTACTTCCATTAAAGGAACCATTTCAATAGTGAATTTTGTAGAATCATGTAATCCCAAAATTCTACACATCATTGCCCCGGCATAACAGTAAGGAGAACATAATGAATCTACAGGGTACTTACTTGAAGATTCATGTTTGTGCCTTTGTTATAGCTCCAAATCTCACTATTATTGTTTGTGATGCTGCACTCATGGCCTAGGGCAACCCCTCCTTCCAGACCTGGTCCAAAATTTAAAAAAAATAGTGTTTTATCCCTTATACGTGACATTGCCCTGAGTTAAACGCGTGTATATGTGGGTAAGCATATACCCAACCCGCGTATATGTATTAAAACACTTAAAAAAATATAAAACTCCTTAATTTCGGGCGGAGATCACGGGTTTTACCTGCTGATCACTTGTTAGTGCCCGTGGCCCAACTGTTCCCAACCAACTCCCAACTAAAAAACTACTTTGGGAGAGGTATAAAAAGACCTCAAAGGGAAGACCTAAGGGAGGAGAGAAGAGAGAGAAAGGTTATTATACTGAGATTTTTCCCCTGACCAGGTCTAAAGACCCTTGTGCCTTCTGCACTTCCCCCATCTGTACAGGAAACCCTTGTTTCCTTGTGTGTTGATGTTCATCCACCATTTATGACATCATGGAGTGAGTCATGGAAGGAGATATGCTAAAGGCTTGAGGCTGGATGGATCCGGAAGGAAGCTTTGCTTGGAGCCTGCGAAAGGTTACTCAGGTGAAAATATTCCTTTTTTACATTCTATTTGTCTATAATAAAGAAACACATCTTGGTTCCTGATATACATCCTCTTTATGTTTATGATATTCATGTTGAAATTCATATGTGAATGGTTGTTTAAAGTTCATAACTAACTACCTTCCTTTATAACATGAAGATGATTTCTTTATAAGTCTTTTTCCATATACTGCTGTGTTCTTTGGAATTGGTTGTTTTGTAGGACAAAGGAGCGAAAGGGACTTGAAGAAGGGTTTGGACCCTAAAGGACCTTCTCGAACGTAGGACCTAAGGTACGCCCCTCTTACTATAGAATTTGCTTATAATAGCATAATGGCTGTGTGAATGTGTGTTTCTCTTTATAGATAACTTTCAGTCTACTAGGATTTCAACCCAAAAACCCTAGGGGAACATTTCCCTCAACAGGTGTGTTTGTTAGCATCATGTCTTCTACTACTTGGCAAGCTTTGGGTTCCCCACAGCTTGTGCCTATCACCTAGAATTTGTTGGCTTTCAATGGAGGAACCAATCAGCCCTTGGGGATCCTTCCAAAGTTCCCTATTGCTTTGGGAGGAAAGACTATCTATATAGACGTGATGGTAGTCCAAGGTCCCTTATATTTCAATATTCTCCTTGGAAGCGACTATGTTTATGTCATGGGAGCTCTTATTTATTCGCTTTTCTATGTGGTTTGTTTTCCGCACGAAGGGAGAATTGTGACTATTGATCAATTGTCATTCACTGGTCACTAAGCACCTCTTTTGCAACCATCATCCCCTATCGGCTCTTGTTCACAAGCAGTACCTTCCCCCCCACAAGTCAATTATGTGGCTACCCGTTCTGTCTCCACATCTGTTGATGATCTGTTGATGATCACACGGATGGTATAGTACATTATGTACTAGGGGCATTGCAACCCGATCTGTCTATGGTACCAATTGACATGTATTCCTCCCAGAGCATGGTTCTTCCATCTAATGAAGACCTCTTGGGAGCCATGTTCTCGTATGGTTCATAAACCAAGGTACGAGGATAGTTATTTTTCTGTGTCAACCTCGTTAAAAAATGAAACAGTGGATGAGGATAGTTCCTAGTCTTGTGTCAACCTCATTAAAAAATGAAACAAAGGGTGTGAGCATAGTTCTTTGCCTTATGTAAATCTCGTTAAAAAAAATGAAACAAGGGTCCCGAGGACAATTCTTTTACTATGTCAACCTCGTTAAAAAATGAAACAACTCCCTTTTCCAAATCGAGTCTTTGATTAAGATCCCGTAAAATCCTAGTCGAGTCTTTCCTAGATCTCAAAAGGGAACCTTCATTCCATACACCTAGTTGAATGAATGAAGCTTGAGGGGCATGTACCTCGATTTGAGTCATTATGCTGGGGGCATGCAAACATATAACAAACATAGTTTTTCGTTTCAAGCTTGTGTAAACATGAAACCGAATCCAACCAGAGTTCTCCATGGTTCAAGCTTGTGTAGAAATGAACCCATGCCCAATTTACATCTTGTGATTGCCATTTTTATTAGCTAATTTCTGCTAGATGATCCTTGATTGTTTCATTCCATCATCACCATCTCTTTGGCCGATCATATGCTTTCACTTGGTTGTTTTTCCTTTCCCGAGGGACCGCAGTGATGAGTGGTTTTATTAGCCAGCCTCTTGACCATTACATGTTTTGAGCAGTTCCTCCATTGTCGGAACCAGTTGCTACCCTTTATACCACTCGTTCCTCTAGGCCAAGTCACGTTTCAGCTCTTTTCTCAACTTGTAAAAAATGAAAAGATTGTCGAGTATTTTTTCCCTTTTGACTCGTAAAAGAGAATAAAATGGGGGATCTGCTTTCAACTCTTTTCTGACCTTTTAAAAACGAAAATATGGCCGAGCCCTTGTCGTTTCGAACTTGTTAATGGATGCGAAACGTTGTGCGCCTAGTATAAGTTTACCCCTTTTTCGGGCTGGGAGACACTATTTTCGAAAAAGGTACTCCTTGACTGGAATGGTTAAGCAATTCTCTCAAGTATTATTTTCTACCTTTTTGGGCTTGAGAGACATAAATGTACGGAAATGGACCATGTGGAGTTTCCTTTTACGTGTCTTTTTAAAACTCTCTAAATGTGAAAAAGATACTCATTTACACCTTTGTCGGACTCGTTAAACTGTTAAACGACATTGGATTCGTCACCATGAAGAACACGAGCTTCTCCTTCCTAGGGCTCGTTAAAATTACTAGGTCGGATTCGTCTGAAGATTGAAATTACAGTGCAAGCATATGCTATCCCCTTCAAGCTTGTAATTAAAAAATAATTGGGGTACTTGCTAGAAATTGTGGGGGAAATTTTGGAAATCTATCAGTTGTGTCGGTAGCTCACTCTTGAACATGAAACTCTTTGCTTCGTGTCGGGTTGGGACATCCTACTTTGCATCGTTGACCCTCCTAGGATTGGGCCGTTCATTTTTGCCTTCCATTTGATCTCTGCCACATCATTATGGCCACCGATCCCATGGATCCAAAAGCTGTCAAACTTCCAGTTGTGTCGTTGATATGTTCAAGAGTTATCCTTCAACAGTTACACTTACCTCTGTTTCTCTATCTCATCCAAAATCATTTTGCATCCTCTCGTTTCGCATCGATGATGTGGGATTCATTATGGAACTCCTTTAACACGGCCGCTTTCCGTTGACATCAACTCATTATCCGGGAAGTTGTTCGAGAGACTCCCTTCCAGTACCTTAGAGCTTGCATGCCTTAATGGCAAGTTCTTCGCACTCGACGACAAGTTCACATCATTGGCTTTCGATCGAGTGATTTCATGGGTGTTTGAATTCAGTTCCTGTATTAATATTCCGTGAATTGTGCTGATAGTACCTTGAGGGGCATTGTCATTATTGGTGGTTTCTCTCACGTTTGTTAACAGTTTACATCATTGACTGGTAATCAAGTGACTTTCTAACATGTTCGACGTCAACACATTTATTTGCATGCTAGGATATGTACTTTGATTGGGTCGTGTTGGAGCGCAACACCCTGGACTCAGATTAGGCAAGTCCAGGTTGTGAAGTGGTGTGACATGGTTTATGATGATATGCATGTCTCTTTCAGATGGCTGGCTATGACCATACCTTGGTTTCATTATGATCCTCTTTGACGGATGGCTGCGACCATTCCTGGATCCATTTACATGATCATTCTCTGTATGGCTGCATCTATGACATGATTCATGTATCATTTGATAGAGATATCAGTTTATGTATATATATCTGTACTTGCTTACAGGTTTTCCGATGACATACCGGTTTCCCGCATTGATTCATAAAGAATTTCATCCCTCACTCAGGCTCGGCCTTCACGCTTTAGGGGGCATCTGTTACACAACATTTTGTCACTATCCCTGTACTCCCCATTCCTTGATCCTAGAGGACGTCTACAGTGAACCCCGCATGCTTTTCCTTCATGGAGAAACTCCCATTATGTCCCTCTCCATGAACAAATCTTTTCCCTTTTGCACCATTTCCCCTGAAACTTCTGTTTTGCCTAGTTTACAAGACCGACGCTAATGGCCTTTGTCTCCCCTGCATCGATGTGTAGAGATTAGCACTATTCCCCACGCCGACCGATGTGACTGAGTTGTGTTCCATTCGTGCTTGTCCTATTATGGAAAGTTTTTTAAATTAGAGTCGAAGCTTCCAGCTCTAGAAGCTCCGTAACAAAAGTTCGATAAATGGTTTGGCCAGATGGGGTCGAGGATGACAGTTTGGGCTCCTTTCCCCTATAATGATGGAACTACCTCAAGGGATAAGTCCTTCTCCCATGAGAAGAGGATCCATCTCCCATCCATATTTCCTATATAAACCTACCTTCTTCCCTAGCACAAGTGAGTATACTATTTTGATTAGACAAGCAAGCTAGTTCTAGTTGTAGCCATCTAGTTGTGTGAGGGAGAAGTGTGTTTGGTTTGGAGTGAAGCCTAAAGGGAAGAGCCTTTAAACTATTGTTGTTTGAAGCCATCATGGAGTGCTAGCAGAAGTGTGTGGGAACCTGGTCATACTGCGACGTCAAGACGAATGGTTGTAATCTCTCTTTGATATTAATATATGCAACTATCGATTAATTTCCTACATGTTTTATAATATTACATATTCATGTCTTAATGCTTCTTGACTCATTAAGTAGGTTGAATTGTAATTTGTCTATTTTTATGTTTTTGCGTTTTTGTGGTTTACTTGTTTCAGGAGCCTAAAGAAGGAAGCGAGAGATTGCTGGAGCGAGCAAGCGAGGACATCATCAACCAGGATAAGCGACCAAGAGGTAGGCCCTCTTGATTGATTCTAACCTAAGGAAATATTCCATAGAATGTATCTGTTGTGGCTAGACCCGTTATTGGGCTAGAGGAATTCGTTCGTGTCCACACTTATAATTTTACTTCACCACACCTTGTTAGTAGGTTAGAGTGGATAAATATGGGGTGAGGTGGTTACATAGAAGATTGAGCCCGCAGATCCCGAGGGGGAGCGTCTCTTCCACTCATATATGTGGGTGAAGGGTTCTCCGTTACAGATCCTTTTTTATAGTGGTAGCCAAAAGAACTTCATTTTAGCAAAGGTCATGAATCGATTGGGTCTACCGACCACACCACACCCATATCCGTACACCATCGAGTGGCTTCACCAAGGATGAGATCTACGCTTTAGCCAACATCGTTGCCCTACAACATCAATCCCTTCACGGATGAGGTGTTGTGTGATGTTGCTCCTCTTGAAGTTTGTGATGTGTTATTAGTTCAATAATACTTGTGGAAGCATCATATCATGTATGATTCCAGGCCTCACATTGTTATTAATACTTTAGGCAAAAATTTATACAGGATATCAGAGGTAGCCTCAGCTACTGCCATCTCTTTAATTTCTGCTAAGAAATTTAACAAGATTATCTCCTAGACCAAGCAATTTCTTTTCATTTTGATTCACTCTCAAAGAAAGGGGAAGAGTGTGGCCACATCCATGAACCCTAGGAAGGGTTCCCCCACACAGCAAAAGAAGGTGGATAAGGTTGTGGAAGAATACAAGGACATATTCTCCTCACCCACAGGGGTACCTTTGCATTTCCAAGTCAAGCAGTCAATTGATCTGAATCCCTGAGCATCTCTACCCAATGGGTCGATATACAACTGTTCCATTTTGGAAAATGAAGAAATCAGGTGCTATATCCTAGATTTTCTATAAAAGGGGCACATCCAACCAAGTTCCTCACCCTGTGGAAGCCCGAGTGTACTTGTAAAGAAGAAATATGGAACCTGGAGACTTTGCATTGATTATCAGGCACTAAACAAATTAATTACCTTCTTGACCAACTCAAGGGGGCCAAGTATTTCAACAAAATCGACTTGATGTCTGGTTAGCACGAGGTGCCAATAGAACTCACAAATGTATGGATGACAACCTTCAAATTCAAGGAGGGCCTTTTTGAGTGGTTGGTCATGCTTTTCGGGTTGACAAATGCCCCTACAACTTTTATGAGGCTGATGGATGGAATCTTGCGGCCCTTCACGAACTCGTGCATGGTTGTATATATGGAAAAAATCCTCATCCTCAACAAGAGTTGGGAAAAGAACCTACAACACATTCGATAGGTCCTTCAAACCCTGCGGTAACATAAACTATGTGCCAACTTGGAGAAATGCAGATTTGGCATGACCCAGGGCCAATATCTGGGCTACACCACTGATCAACATGACATGCATGTGGATTCGACTAAGATCCAAGTCATTCAGGATTGCTCGCCCCGACCACTCTAACATAGTTTCGCAACTTTTTGGGGCTTGCCAATTTTTAAAGGAGGTTCATGTTGGGGTTCTCTCATATCACTTGGCCTCTAAGTCAGGTTACCAAGGGCAGAGAAAAAGAATTTTTTTTATGGTATGAGTCCCAATAGAATGCATTTGTTGAGTTGAAGCACAACCTTTTCTTTGCACCTGTACTCACATTACCAGACCTGTAACAACCATTTGAAATTGAGACAGACACCTTCGACTATGCTATTGGTGCAGTTCTCACCCAACAAGGGCATCCAATGGCTTATCACAGTGAGACACTTTCTGATACAATTCAAAAAATACCACACCTATGATAAAGAGATGTATTCCATCGTGCATGCATCCTGACAATGGAAACATTACATTCTAGGGAATGTTATGACCATCCACACAGATCACCAACCTCTTCAGTTTATCTTGACACAAGGGAAGTTGTAGAACAATCAACATCAGAATTGGTCTACATATTTGCAACAATTCCACTTGAACATTAAATACAATAAGGGCATCACCAATCATGTTGTAGATTGTCTCAATTGACCCCCATTTGCAACATTGACTACTATTATCAACTCTTGTGGTCATGAGACCTTCAAATGGCTGCAATTGTACAAAAATGATCCAAAGTTTTTCACCACATACCAAATGCTAGTAGATGGCAAGAAAGTTCCAGATATCCACCTCCAGGATCCATTATTACGCTACCCAAGCCATCTTTGTGTTCCTTCAAGTGAGCATGTGTAGAGTCTCCAAAATGTATTTAAAACATCATCCACTTTCACCTTTATTGCCACCATTTCACTCACATGTCACAACTCCATGACCATACAACCTTTCATTAGCCTCCATTTTCATAATTATATGGGTTCCATTTGTGTTTTCTAAAAGTTAATGATTTATAGTATTATAGGTGAATTAAATGGTTAAAACTTAGAAAAATGACATATACTTGCTAATACTTAAAAGTGGCTTGAGTTTCATGACTTGTATAGGTCATTTGGAAGCTTCCAAGGCACCCTTATGTGGCCTCCAATGCTCAAATTCGAATTCCCTTCAAGATATGGAAGAAGATTTGGTTAAAGGTCAAAGAGGATATGTGTCTCATCATTACCTATTTGAGTTGTAACTCTATGAGATTTTCTAGGGATCTAGGGAGAGAATAATGGACCTCCATTAATGAGGTAGCTTCTTATGTTTTTGTATAAATAGGAGAGCCTCCTCCTTTTAAAGGCATGTGTAAAGTTGGGGAAATGCTCATGTTTTGATTATAGAATTTGGATTTGGCACCATGCTCATGAGGGATGTTCACTTTGATTTGGTTATGCTTGCATTTGGAGCCTCTCAACTTTCCATCTCTCATGCTTTTGGATTGGCCACTTACAATGTGAGATTTTTTTTTTTTTTAGATTTATTGTTCTTCATAGATTGAGATTTATTGTTTTCATAGATTAAGATTTATTTCTTTCATATCTTTTCTTGTGTGAGAGGTTAAGAGTGATTGTTTTTATTTTCTTTCTACCTAGAAGTTAAGAGCAATTGTTTTTATTTGCTTTCATATCTTTTCATTCGTGAGAGGTTAAGAGTGATTGTTTTTATTTGCTTTCTACCTAGAGGTTAAGAGCAATTATTTTTATTTGCTTTCTACCTAGAAGTTAAGAGCAATTGTTTTTATTTTCTTTCATATCTTTTCCTGCATGAGAGGTTAAGAATGATTGTTTTTGCTTTCATTTTTGAAAGAGTGGTGTGCTTTTCAATTCCTGCAAGATTTAAAGATTAAGATTTCAATTCCACGTGCTGTACTATAAATGTACTATAATTTATTTTGAATTGATTGTTGAATTAGAATAGATGAATTTGGTTTGTCGTTATTTGGTTTTATAGTTAGGTTGATCTAAATTGGAAGTTAATTTCTAGCATATACAATGCACGCATGCTTTGCAAGTTTTACGAACCCCTGGGTTGACAATTAAATGATAGGTAATTAATTTGCCTCAACAACATGCCAAGTTGATTTGGGAGGCACACTACAGTCAGGTTGCAAGACACTTTGGTGTGGAGAAAACCATGGCCATACTACAAAAATATATTTATTGTCCAAAACTCTGACAGGACGTTAGCAAATACATCAGATCCTGCACTACATGTTCCATCGCCAAGCCAACCATCAAGAAGTAAGGCATGTACACTCCTCTACCTACTCCAGCCAGCTCTGGGAATCCATCTCCATGGACCATCTGTTGGGCCTCCCTTCTACCAAGCATGGTAATGATTGTGTATTTGTGGTCGTGGAAATATTTTATGAGATGGCTATATTGGCGGCTTGCAAGAAGAGTATCACAATAGAGGACACTGCCATACTCTTCTTTGAACGGGTATGGGTACATTTTTGAATCTCACAGACCATTATATCTAATTGGGATAGTAGATTCATGGGCACATTCTAATCAAGCCTCTTGACATTATTGGACATTAAGCTCACCAAGTCGATTACATTCTATCCCCAAATTGATGACCATGCATAGTGTTAGGTTCTTATACCAATAGGAGTCATAATTTTGAATGACTAATGTTGAGCCTTGTAATATTGTACATACCTTTGCTTTTTGCAAATGTTTTCCATATTAAAAAAAAAAAAAATGTAAAGAGGGTATGTCCTAAAAGAATAATCAAAGGACAAAAAAGAATGAAAATAGTTCAAAAAAATGAAATATATGAACCCCCAAAAACAAAAAGAGACCAGGAAAGTATGCAAGTCAAAATGCCACTACTAGTTACTTTTTATTCATAGTAAATGATTATGTGCAGCTTGTTACTTATGCCACAATCCATGATAGTCAAAATGCTTAAACTTGGCTATTTCATGCTTTGAATTTTATGTTTCATAGGTAGTGAATAAATATGACCAAACAATGTAATCTTGGCAGATCATTAGATAGGTAGAGTGAAGAATAGGAGCTCATTAGTTTAATCTGAGCCCTTAGAGGATATAAGGTTAGAATTAGATAGTTTATTTTGTAAAGGAAAGAAAAAGATTGATAAGGGTTTGCTAGCCTAAATGCACCCAAATAAAGTGAAGAAAAAATGGTAGGATGAGTAAGTGGGTAAGCAGTAGAAAGGTTGCAAAAATGTCATGTAATTGATACAAAAAAGTACTTATGTAATTGTTCCAAATGCATCACTTAAATATGCATAAGTGGTAAACAAAACAAGAGCAATGGTTCACAATATGGTTTACTTAACATCCCCTCATTCGGTTTAACCCCCATGACACTCACTAACTTCCCTTCCATAATAAAAATATTAATCCTATAGTTTTTAAGTCAAAAAGGCTCATAGCATTTCTTTGACTTCTGGTGGGACTAGACCCTCTACTTGATGACTTAAGAAGGAAAGGTGTTAAATTCCCTTATAATTCATTCATTCCCCTCGCAAACCCTTTTTCCTAAGGTTAATTTTTTTGCCTAGGAAAACCCCTTTATAAACATGTTTTATGTACAAAAACCCACCAAATACATTTATCCTAAAGTACTAGGTATATGGAAAACACATAACATTTCATACACCTAGGGACAATTCCCCTTCCACTCATTTCACTTCATATTAACTTTTTTAATTAAATATATAAAAATCCCGATAAACCCATTATCCCATATATATTTAACTCCCTCATATAAATTAACCCCACCCCTTAGTTTATCTGTAAACTATATTACTACCCCTTATCCCATAAAATATTTTAAAACTCACCCTCAGTCCTTAATCCTGTGTTAAAAAGTCCCAGATGAGATTAAGCTCTAAATTAATCTCATACCGCCAATGATTAAGTCCCCAGCCCCCTCATCAAATCACATCATTCACCCCTGCGCAACTCCCATCTCCCGATCACCATCGATTGTCCCTCCTCCACATCCAACACCCCACAAACATATCGGGTCAGCCCAACGTCTGCCCTTTACCCGCCCAATAAGGCAGTTTTCGCCCTAGCCCCTGACGCTACGTGTCAAGCGCTGAATGGAATTGGGTGACCCTCTCGAATATCGCCCACACCACAAAAAATGTGCGATGGACCTCCCAAACCACTTTCCCCTTCCAACCGAAAACCATCACTATTCATCAAATAGTGAAACTCGCCAAAATTAACCGTTTTCCCTATAAAAGCCTATTTACCCCTCTTTTCACTCTTTTCGCGCATTTTGCATTTGAGAGCTCAGAACGTCATTGTGACCACTGCAAACAGCCTAATTGCTCACAAACCTCCGCCATTGCCTCACAGACACTGTAGACTTGCCCAACTGAAGCAGAAAGAAGAAACACAAACGACCCAGAGAATGGGTGAGAGGATCAAAATCCTAGAGAAGGATTTAATACTAGAGAAACCACTTGGACAAACCAAAAAAATGTTGTGGGCCAATATCATTGACTCTGTCAATGATATTTGGCCATCAATCCAAGTAATTTTTGAACAAACAAAGCTGGTAAAGATAGCTACAAAAGCTATCCAAAAAGTGAAAGAGGAATTGGGAAATAAGTCAAAGGATGCAAATAGACTCATCCACTTCCTCAACAACAAGAACAGATATGAGCTCCAAGAGCTAAATATAGAAGATAAGACTGCTACTATTTTAGAAATAAGGAAGGTCCTTTCCAAAAAGAACCTTATGCTTAATTTGGAAGAAAAGTGCCACAATATGCAGGTAGCCATTGATAGGTTGATGGCCAAATCTAGATTTTGAGGGAGAAAGGTCTGCCCAGTCCTATGGTCATCAATGACAAACTCATGACATAGTTGGACTATGGTGGTAGACTCAGAAAATTGGCTAAGGAACAAGCCAGTTGTTCATCCATTAAAGCCCTGCCAACAGGCAAAGTGTTATATGACACATTTGAGAACTTATTTTTCCTTGAGCATGAGGTGAAACATTTGTTTCTCACCAAGCCAAATTTTGCAAAATATACTGAGGTTGATGAAATCTACAGGAGAATGGTGAATGTGAAATTACCAGATGCAGAATGGTGGGAGAAAATGACAGATTTACTGTGTTAAATTTACAGCAGAAATTACTGCACAGGAAAAATGAAGGTAGCTAGGTAAAACAGGTGAAAACAGGGCAGTAGGGTCAAAGAGTATCAGAGTTAAAGAGTATCTGTTGAAAGATGAAATTAAAGAAGACTCCATCATGAAACTCCACAACAACAAGCCAGAATAAAGGGCTACACTTCAACAAGAAAGGCCAGCACAACCATAATAAAAGGGACAACATGAAACAGTTCATTAGCTGTCTCTATCTTCTTGCAAGAAGATATTTGTATTTCCTAGATCAAATCTCAAGTTGTTTTGAGATATTTTGTAATAATTTTTGGTATAAATACTTCACAATTTGAAGTATGTAGGTGGATTCTTAGACATTTCTATAGTTTTCTTGACCAAAGACTGTAAGCTATTTTATGATTGTTAGACCAACAAGCTAGATTATTGGATAAAGCAAAAACATTTCACTCGATTCATGTGTAGTGCGAAATATAGACAAGTATCTTCTTTGTGTTGTCATTTTTCTTTAAAAGTTTTTTCCATAGTCTTAAATGTATCTGAAATCTAAATGCTTTGATACAGAATGATATCTAAGAACTTGCTTCACTGCACTCTGTTTTGACTATTAGGCATTTTGTATGTTTTCTGCTAAAATTATCTAAGTTAAGGAATTCTTGATTGCTCCTTAGTTCATGTAGTTTCCCTTAGGTCTATAGTAAAGGATTCTTAACTGCCCTTTGCTCATGATCATCCTCTGTTCCTCCTTCTAATCCCGGTTTGAGGATTCTTAAGTGCTCTCTCACCCTGGTTAAGATTATTTCACTCATTCGACCTAAAAACCTGTGTTTCACTCTGCTAGCTTGCCCATGAACACTCCCTTTAATGATTTAATCCCAGCTCTATTGCCCTTCTTTGACTCCATAGCCCAATAGCCATAGACATCATTTTGTCCATCTGTGTAAGGATTCCACCATCCAACTTCCAATACAAATCCAAAACCCCCTGAACTGTAAGAACTAGCCTAAAATCTCAGCAAACAAAGCTAAAACATATAGAGAGAGCCCTCTTTGAATCATAGGTTGGCTAGAGGCTATACTTAAAATATTGGTTTGTAGTTACCTCAGTCTTTTCCTTCTTCTAATAACTTCTAGGGAAAATTTCTAAGTGATAACACATAGGTCATCAACAAGATGATAGTGCACATACTACGCATCTACAACTCCAACCATTCATGAACCTGGGATGAGACCCTTCCTTATGTGCAACACAATTATAACACAACTCTCCATAGCTCGACTAGCAACCATCTTTTTCAAGTGGCTCTGGGTTTTCAACCATTGTGTCCAATCGATGTTGCCATGCCTCATCTCACTACAAAGAAAAAATCCACACATGTACAGTCTGAGGCTAATAAAGCAACCCAATTTATTGAATGCATCCAACACATCTGCCAGCAGATGCATGACATCTTGGATAAGTCCAATGCAAAGTACAAACAACGACATGATCAACATTGGGTGTCACACAAGTTTCGAGTGGGTGACAAATTTTGGTTGCATTTACAGAAAGAATGCCTTACCAGAGCCCATTGGAAGCTTAGACCACTCTGCTCTGGGCCTTACACAATCACCAAGGTTGGGGGAGATAATACTTTTGAGCTCAACATTCCCCCATTCCTTGACCTACACCCAATGTTCAATGTGGACCACCTTTGACAATACTTTCCACCATTATTGGACACATCAGACATTGCAGAACAACTAACACCAACAAAACTAAACCCAGACTGCATGGAATATGCCACAACTGATCAGATCATGGACATGCAGATCAAGAAAACTCACCAACAAAAGATCCAACTGCATCGGGTTGTCAAAAATGGACAAATCTTGCACCAAGGCAAGTGGCTCACAAGGGACCAAGTTGAACAAAACTTTCCCCATCTCATAGAGGCACTCAACGCAATGGAGACCGTTGCTTCCTAAGGGTGGGAGATTGATTCAAGTGGATATTCATGGGGTTCCTACTCCACTTGGACCCCCACCGTTATCTTTTTAAGTTTCCTTAATTGGAGCACAATTTACTATTTTTGGCAGTTTTTTTAGGTCCTGAACTTCCAGAGTCGTTTAGAGGCCCCTTTTTTTGTTTTGTTTTTGTTTGTTTTGTTTTGTTTTTGTTTGTTTTGTTTTGTTTGTTTGTTTGTTTTTGTTTGTTTGTTTGTTTGTTTTTCTAACGACACATCAAACAAATATTGTATGCCAAATTTGTGACTTTGGGAAGTTTATGTACCAATTTACCCCAATAGGGCCCACAAACTTTTGGCACTTCATCTCCTAGGGTTAGGTTTTTGGATGATTAGGGTTATCCATTGTTTCTGAATAATAAATTGGCCTTCGAATCTCATTGTAAGATAGTTCAGAAGGCATGTAGCTGCCACATCTCTTCTCATAATAAGCTGCCATCACCTGAGCTAGTTTATTTATATTCTGCATGTAAACAATTTTTAGTAATTTGTTATTAATGAATTGAAGTTTGTTTTCATTTTATCTCTGTGTTTCTGTTTATACATGAATTTCATTTTGTTCCTTCATAAAATCTAGATCAATACCACCAAAAGGGTACTCACGATACAAATCATTTCACGAATAATGGTTTTTGTGTGGATGTCATTAAATCAGGTGATGTGGGTGATATCACAACAAGGCACCAACAAAGCTAACACTTGGTAGATTGATGAAATCACATATGACATAGGTGGCAGTCTAATCAACGCTAACGTGGCCCTGACACGTGGATGTATGGAAGGATGGCACTGTTGGGAAAAACACTGAGAGGGGGGGGGGGGGGGGGGTGTGAATCAATATTTTAAAACTCACTTTAAAATTTTCATTTCATATTATGATTTCCATACGCTACTATCATTCATGCAACCAACGTATGTACGCGACTTTAGTAAAGGCAAAGAATGTATATTCAGTTAACTAACTTTTCATATATTTCATCATTTGTTCATCTTTACCCAGTGCATCATAAGTTCATTATTCATTAATTAAACAATAATTATGAGCAGTAAGAAGGAAATAGATCATCAACACACAGGAAACTTATCAACACACATGAACACTAGGATTGTAGGTGGAAACCTAATATGGGAGAAAACCATCGTTGTTGTCGTCTTTGTCTTCTTTTATCATAAAGGAAAACTTATTACAATCATTTACGGGTGTAAACTCATACCAGTACACAAGCACCCACCTGTAGAAGGCTACAACCTTCTTTCATTCTCCATCACCCACTAGAAGGGAGCTCCAACCCCCTGATCTCGTTCACCGACTCCTACCAGTAGGGAGCTCCTGCCCCCTAAACAGATTTACTAGATACCACTGGAAGGCAGCTTCAACTCCCTTACTGAAGGCTCCAACCCTCAACTCCTCTTGTGGACCACGTTTAATAATATTTCGTACTAGATCCACCTGACTCAAAACATCAAACATGTATGCCACTTTTCATCATATTTTCATAATGGACCCACTCCATCATTAATCTCAAACCAAGTAACAATTTTGAAACCAAATACTTATTCAATCAATTGAAACATCAATAAGCCAATCACTGAATCTCAACCAATTATTGCAACCAATGCAAGTAGATGAAACCAAACCATAACAGATCATATCACTGCACAACCATTCATCAATATAACAAGCCAAACATTGTTACCCATCACAAGAACCCATTGTTGCCACTGCAAACCTTGATCAAGAATACATTAGAATGTATACACTACTATTTTGAATCATACTTGTGTATCTACGCACTTTCCCTAAATAATATTTGTGTACAAATCTCAAATCAATGACTATTGATATTTCTGTCAAAATGATTCATTGGGTTAGTTACTAAATATTGAATCATAATAGATACATCAATACCACCTTACTGAAAACCCAACCATAATGCAACACCATCGTTGATCAATCTACCAATTCTTATTCAGCCCAATCAACATTTTCAAACACAAATTATCATGATAGAGACATCATCGACAGACAACAACAAATATGAGCAAATACCATCAAAAGGCCATACTGCAAAACCCTAGAATTTGTATGCAACTTTCACAAAACACATCAACTTATGTACGCACTTACTATGCATAATAACTGCATACAAATATTCACATACAGAAGATAATTTTCGTATAAAATATACATGATTACCCAGAAGCAGATATGCATATGTACGCAACTAATCTGAGTAAGATTAACGTACACATCTGAAATTATTGAATCATGCATTTGCTGCAACCACAACACTCGCAAATTTTATTATCACACATTCATGTCAGAGTATCATTATCACCACAGATCTATCATAAAAGATCAATCAAGCATATTCATTAGTATTTACTATACTTTCATATCTATCAAATCTAATCCTCCTCCATGCTCCTTGGTGTACCCCTACTTTAGATCAATTCATTCATAAACATTCCATCACTTGCACACCTAACACTTTGATCTCTATCTCCTTATATAGATTTAGCCTTAGCCAACACCCTAGGCCAATTTTGTAGTAATGATGTTATTATGCTTTGATGGGATCAAACAACCGTTCGTTGAGCTCATTACTATGGGCCAACACCATGGTAATGACCCCTAGTATTAAAAACCATGGTGCAAATTCTATACACGACTTTTCTTCACAATACCCGCGTATGTAGATGACCCTTCCGAACAGGATCCACATATAGTTTCCCAAGCTTCATAGTTAACATTCATCTATCTCTAAACTGACATTTCTTTGTTCATCACATCTGTAGAATCTGTTCCACTCATGTTGACATCTTTATCAAGTAGGTTGGCATCAAGGATAATGCATTAGTCATAATGACAACAATCTCCCCCTTTGGACTTGATGGCAACCAATTTGGTGTTTGGTCACCACCACCTATAAATACCTGCAAACACATTTGTAAACACCAAGCTTCTCTCCCAATACATCTCTCCAAACACTAAGCTTCTCTTCCCCTTTGACATCAAGGGAAAAGGTGACCAATGTTGAATGAAGACTGGTCTCTCTTCTTTTATAGAGAGTATCTCTGTAGATCTAATCTGTTGAATATGAAATTGCTTACTGACCATGCTCCCCCTGAACATATGTTGAACCTTCTGAAGCACAAGACTTTATGACTCAACCAAATAAGACCTTTCCTATGATCAGTGACTTATGATTACATCAATCAACCAACATGGCGGGGTTACATATGTGACTCAACATTACATCAATGTCCCAACATAATGGGATTACATACAAAGCATGACTCCATAGCCCATACATGATTGAATATTACAATGATTACATCATGAGTATTACATGATCTTTACATCAGTGGAAAAATAAGACATATATAACCAAAATGAGAAACTTAACAATGGGGTCTTAGGATCATGATAGTTATCAACAACCACCATATACCATATAGGAACCTGTAATATGAATATTTGATAACAACAATATAAAAGAAACATGAGCATCCTCATCAACATGGTACTAAGTATGTAATGCTTCCAAGTATCACAAAGTAACTTCAACAATCAACAACAACAACATATCCATAAACATCCTCTTGTCATCATGCAACTCAAGTAATCATCCATAAGATCACTTTCTGCAATTCATCCATCATTTATAACCCATGACATAGTGATGACTATATATATATATATATATATATAATGTTGGCTTATATGAGCGTGACCCAAGTTCGGAAGAATTATTTAGCCAAACAAATCCCGTAGGTACCGGCCCTTTCGGCAACAGTCCGTGGAGCGCGAACTGAGATCTCACCCGAGGTAGCAGGGGAGGGTGCTAGAACCAGGTCTCCACACCCTTGGGATGTCTAGATGTGGTCTGGATGTTTCACGCATCGTTCCACAACGTCGCGCTACCCTGTTTCGTGCAGATCCGAACCCAGAATACTCTTTACTAGTTATTAGCGCGTTGTTTACAGATCTAATCTATTTGATGAAGTATTACTTAGAAGGGTCTTTAAGCAAACATATATCAGATTGATCCAGTTCGTGCACTTAGATTAAACGTAGATTCACATGTATTCAAAATGTAAACATATGTGCATAGATCAAACAATGATATTAACCATACAAAAAGCTAGATCCACGATACTTTAGATTTAACACAGAATTATCAAAACAACTTATCTTTATTTGCTTTCTTCACCAATACATATAGATATGCCCTACGCACTCAGCTGCAGGGGTCCGTGCACACAACTACGGACTCTTCCAGGCCTTTGCGCACACATCTGCAGAGCCTCTATCCACTACCCAAACCCTCGACTCGGACTTATAGACGCTTACAAATTTTTCTCCTCAAAAACCCATTACATTTCAGATCCAATATCATACAACAAAACTTAGCTAACTCTACCCATAGACCCTCGCTCTATTTATACCTTTCCATGGACTGTGATCCACGGGCGGGGCAACCCCTCTTACATTTCTTTACATTATTTTTGGGTGGACTACTCTTTGACTTCAACCTATTACAAATCGCGCTCCGCACTTCTCACAGAATCTTTACCCGAAATTGCGGTCTTCATGCCCCATGACCATTATGTGGGGCTTCTACTACTCAACAATCCCCCAACACAATCATCCTGACTCGTCCCGAGACACTCAGCTGGTGTGAGAATATTTGCGCGGAGGTCGGTCAACAACTTCTGCATCTCGCCAGTCTCTGCAACAAATTCGGCTGCGAGCCTCTGTACCTTTTCCAAGTGAGCCCCTGAGGCATCCCTATCACTTGCAGCTGCCTGCTCCATCACACATACTGCCTACATCTGCGTTACCTCACCTTCAATGGTTGTAGATACGTTAAACGCTTCGTTGAGCCAAGGTTGGATACGTTCTTTAAGTACGACCTCCTGTTGTTGTGCCATGTCAATTTGGGCTTTGAGCGCCTGGGCCTCTTTCATTTTGGCCAACTGTTGTGTGATAGTGACCATCTGTGCAACTCCGCAAGCGGTGTCATATGCCTGTTGTAGTTCGTGCGCCTTGATTTCTACTTGCTGGATGGTTGGTGTTATATAAATTTTTCGGCACTACAACCCCAATCATAAATGTCCATAAACTGAGGGCTCCTAAGTCCCTAAAAGTGTTGCTTAACTGCCTAAAGGAACAAGGTCAGTTGATTACATCATCTCCCAGAAGTTCTCCACTAAAAACTACTCATAAATGGTCAAAATTGGACCATACTGAAAACCCAGTGCAGAGGGTGCAATGCATATCACCTTCCCAGTGTACAGGGCACGATGCATACTGAATAGCTCCTCTGTAGGGTGCGATGGTTGGGAATGGACAAATGGCAGGGACAAATTGCGAGGTGGAAGATCATGGAATCTTCCAGAAGCTTCCCCTCTGACACTTGCCTCTCTGTTTTCGACCAGGAATGAGTAAGAGATCATCATTCTCCAAGTGGAATTGGGAATTATCAGAGAGAGGACACTAATCAAGACCCCAGAAGATGACTCACCTCCCTACAATCATCTATATATGGATCCCTCATCACAGAGATCCAGAGGCTGGAATCTTGTATCTTGTAGAGAAGTGTTGTTGGTTTTCTGGTGTAAACTTCATAGTTTTGGGTGATCTAAACTTTACTTGATGTGAAGAAGGGCTTTCTTGCTAGAGGATGATGCTAGGTCAGAACATATGGTTGTAATCCTCTTGCTCATTTTGATCTTAATAAAGCTATTCAAGTTTCCCTCCATATTCTTGTATGTTTCACTATATATGCATTTGTATGGTTAACACACATCTGGTCCTATGTTATTTATGAATATAGATCTTTGTCTCTTTGATAGTAGTATGTTGCTGTGATTCCATAGGTGCTCTTTGAAGCTGGGCAGACGAAGAAGAAGTGGCAAAGCTCTATCAGGAAGGATAGGAATCAAACAAGGAAATCAAGCGCAAGACTAAGGTTGGTCTCCTTTGTTCCACTCTTATCTATTTTCATAAAGGAAAACGAAAGTAGACTTTACTTGTTTATTTCTAAGATGGCTACCAGTCTTAGTGGGAATAACAACATCCGAGTGGACACTATTCCCGGTAACAGTTGGGTCCTCCTGGAGGGAGGTGAGTATCCTGAGCGACTGACCGAGTAGTCTCGAGCATTCATGAACAACATTACTCATCATTTCTAGTCCAACTACAATTTTCGCTATGGTGACGTTCCCGTTCGGTCGGAGGTGTGGGAGGCCGGGCCTTAAGACGGAGCTTTGCAACTTGTAACGTTAGTTCCTCCTGGTTTTTTGTGGCCTCTGCTTCGGCCGTGCGAAAGCCGGCTGCCATGTGCTGAATCTTGGTGGCTGGTGGGAGGTCACCAGGGATGCTAGCTCAAGTACCATGCTACACGCCTCCGTCACAGTTTGTTCTACCTCTCGGTATCATGCAGCCAGGTCCTCATGCTGGAGAGTGATCTGTTCTATTTTTGTCTTCTGCTCTATCAAGATGTGGAAAGCATGACCTTCCCTGGCTCGAAACTCCTGAGTTACTTCCTCTTGCAGTAGGTATAGTATTTCTCTAGATAGGGTGGCTATATTTAATTCCCAATTACCTTCATCGCCTGCAGCTGCGGCTTGGACAACATCTGCTGGCAATGGGAGGATGTTGGCTTGTGCGTACTGACCATCTGTTCGGCGACGACTCTATCTTTTGTGGACTCGCGGGTGACCTAGCCTAGGGGTTGCTCTTGTAAGGCCTGTAACTGCGCTTTGATCTCCCCCAAGACAGTTGTTTGCGCAGTGATTAGTTCGAGCAATGCGCTGGTGGTAACATTTCTTGCGGGCTGGCTACTGTCCATGAATTCATTTTCCAGAGGCTTCGCTGTTTTGGACTTTTTCTGGGTGGCCGGTGATTCATTGGCGCGTGACCGCTTGAGGTGGTCCTGTGTCTATGTTTCTTGTTGTGGGTCCTGTTCCAAATCCATTCCCTGATCTGCCTGATTCCTTATGGTTATCAGGCTCATGGTAGCCTCTTGCTACAAAGCAACTTGTTGTTACTGACATGTTTTTCCTGCCAGTTGAGTGAGGCACTGTTGGCGTTCCTTCTTCTACTATTGTGCAGCCAATCTGTCGAGAATGACCTTATCTGGGGCACGCCATTCATAGGCCATGCTGCCAAAACTGCGTAAATCGCATCATCTATTGTAAGGAATGGGAGTGTGACCTAAGATCGCTCTAGATCCTTTTGCGCGTGGATATACACGTGATGCATGTCTGCTTTGAACTCGGTCGTGCTTTGAAAATTATTGTAGATCGTGGGGGACATGCACGGTCTTCGAGCAATCTGCGTCCATATCTTCCCTTCGATGGAGGTCCAAAACACCCAGATCGCAGAAACCCTTGTTGCATCCTTTGTAGCCCAAAGTGAAATATACCGCACTTCTTCAGGTAGGCTATCCTTAATGCGAGGAAACTGGCTCTCCTGCAGCAATTCACCTGTAACCAGAAGGATTGATAAGAGCAACCATGCATAATGAAAGTTCTTACCCTTGTCTTGTGCTTCTTGACAGTTGGTCAAAAATTCGTCGCATAAGAACTGTGCCCAATTGAACTGAACCCCCTCGGCACACTGCCCTGCCAATGCAATGATAGGGGTTGGTACCTCATTCGCATGACATTTTTTCATGAGTTTATCGGCTAGTAACTGAGTGGCGACTCATACTGCACGGTCGTTAATGCTTGTTATGACATGCCCCCGCTTTCCTTTATCCAGATGGTACTTTGCCTTCATTGTTTCGGCAAGGCCTCCCTTGCTACTGGTTCCTGCTATGTCTGCGGGGTTATTCCCTTTAAGCGGCAGGTGCGTAATCCGGTGGATTAGGTTGGCTGTGATTGGGATCGGTTCTTCCAACTAGAGATATCCATCATGGATGAGACATAGCAGTCGTCGGATCACAAATATGGTGATGGTCGTGCAGTGATAGTGGGGTATCCACCTATGATTTAGTAGCCCCACCCTCTCCACACCTAGTAACCACTTCTGCGACAATAACTTGTCTTCAGCTAGCTCGGGGAACTTGTCGCTATCTGCAAGGTCCCAATCTTCAAATTTGATGCTTGGAATGCGCCCCATTGACAACCCTTCGAACCTTATATCGTTCGGAAGAAGCGGGCTATGGAGTGTAGTTTTTGCAGCGTCTACGTCTTTCGATATCTTTGTCATCCCAATCCATGGAGAAAGATACGAGGGTAACAATGGAAGCTGGAACAAGTTCTTCTTCCTCCGCCTATGTGTCAATCTAATCGATCAAGTCTTGCAGTTCATCATCCTCCTTAGCGGGTTCGGTGGTTACTACTTTGCCTTTGTCAACGACTGAGCGTTTGTTGAATATTGGGGAGGCCCGGACTGTTCCCATCTTCTGCTTTTTCTTCCTAGGTCATGGGGTACATGGGGACTTAGGAACTTCCGAAACTTGAGTCACATCCTCGATATCTTCTTGATTCAGCTGCATTTCTTCTATGACCCATGCTCAGGTTCTTGCCATAATACTCATGGAGTGCCTGGTAGCTGCGTACTTGCTGCTTTTTGCTGGTTTAAAGCGCCAAAAGTCCAATGCCGGCCCCAAACTATGAGATTTGAAAAAATCCCTTCCCTCCATTTTCAGTTCATTAGTGGCGTTGAGTTGGCAGATCTTTGCGTATCTCGTTCGGAACTTTCGTCTTAATGTCCTGTCACCCGCTCCTTTCTGATGTGATCAGACCTTCCTGTCAGGGCCAATGTGGCTAATGGTCATATTTTGACTTTTCCTTTTGGTAGCGCTATCCTTGGTGCACAACTACGAACTTGGGGACTGCCTAATTTGGTAAAGAATCCTTTTGCCGTGCTGGTTTTTCACAAACTGGTTTATAGTCCCACGTCTTCTTTCAATTGCTCGAGGCGTTGATACTGTAGTTTCTACTGCTAGTCAGGTGCTCACACCTTTGGTGCGAGTTCCGACCGTCCTTGATAGCCCGGGCTGCGAGCACCTCTGAAGCATTTGGGCCATCGGTCTGCGGTTTATGTTCTTTCGTGAGTGTGGGTGCAGCCATGATAGAAAGGTCGCAATGCGTGCCTGGGCTACGTTGTTTTGTAGCGCACTTTGCTTCTTTGCCCGTAACCATAGTTTACTGGTGTTGAGGGGCCCGCGACTGCTCTGTCTTTTCTGAGCTTCCTTCTATCGTCTATTACAGGCCCAACGAACCCGTCATATTTGTAACTTCCCTGAGCCCTTGCTAACCTTGATGCTGGCCGCTTGGGCACCGGTCTTTGGGGTGGTTTCAGACTCCTACTTCTAAACTAGGTGGATGCCTGCACCTCAGACACCTGTAGCCTATGCTGGTGAAGAACGCCTACTTTGTTTCGCTCTTCCAGTCATGCGCGCGCCTTCCTTCGACATGTACGCCCTGTCGTTCGCATCTTCAGGGTTACACCTTGTCTGAAAGCAACAATTGTGCGGGATGGTTTCGCAGATACCTCCTGCTGTTCCCTTGCTCCTATTGTCACCATCCGATTACAATTGAGTGTGGTTACTTCATGCAGTCGGTTTTGCCATCGTTCAACCTCTTCATCCAAGTCCGATGTGCAAGAACTATCGCGGTCCCATGGGAGTCGGCCGTCTGCGGTTGGATTGACCTTGTCCTGATCTTGCGCTGTAATATGGTAGATACAGTCCAACTCTCTGTTGCTATCTTCGTCACGCACGGGCTCGATATATCGTGCCCCTTCTGTGGGGTCCAATGGGACCACCACACATAGAGCTTTCTTTTCGAATATCATTTTTCGTTTCTTGAGGTTGATGATTCCATTCATATCTGTTGCCCAATCTATCCCTAATAGTGCAGGATATGGGTTACTATCATCCACAATTTCGATGACCTCAAGATCGGTCTGGGTGCTGGTGCCATCGATGTCTACTGTAACTCCGTGTAGGCATCCCATGGGCAAAATCTTCTTTTGGTTAGCCATCCATAGTTGAATCGGTGACCATTGCAGTGGAGGCCTGCCCATGCATTCCCAAGTCTACTTTGGTAAAACATTCACATTGGAACCCAAATCTAAGACGACTTGATCCATCCCATAGTCTCTGATCTGGACAGTTAGTCGCATTTCCCGCCCAGTGCGCAAAGCATGTTTACCTAGTTTTTGAATCATTCGCGGTTCATCCGCTTCCGCGCACCGAGTTATCAATTCCTGTAGCCCCTTTACCGCTTTAGCATCCTTGAGTAAGTTCATGTTGGTTTCCAAAAAGGTGGTTAGCACAGATGTATCCTTATCTGATCCTAATTGATCCTTACTTCTCGACGTAGAAGCTTCCGTGAAGCTCTTCTTGGCTTCCATAAAGGTTTCCTTCGTATGCTCCAAGTCAAAGTCTGGTTGTTTCGGGGGGGCTTACGGACCCATGCATCTGCCTCTAGCTGTTTCCCCTTATCTTTTCTGGTGGTAACGCCACTCCGGAGCATCATATTTATGTTCGGTTCCTCCGCACGAGGTTCAAACTTCGTCATTTGGACGTTCTAAGTGGGGTTGGCCAGAAGCACCCCCTTTTCTCGCATCTGAGCAATCAACGTGGGGCAATCGACTGCTTCGTGGTCAAATTGGTAGCAGTAAGGACAACAGGCTTTGGTTGGGTTCGTGCAATCCCGCGCGTAATGCCCCGGCCCTCCACAATTGTAGCAAATTAATTGCCCTCGTCCCCATCCAGGTCCCATGCCTCCGCGGCCCCATCCACATACTTGGTACCCTCCCCGCGCGAATGGTGCGGTGGGATCCTGCCCATGGGCCTCTGTTTACATCTTATAAGTAGGTGTTTGATCCATCAACATTTGGTAACTATGGCAATTTCTTTCCTCATGGCCCACCGTTCTGTAAAAGTTGCAAAATAATTGTTGAGGAGGGAGTTGTTTTAAGCTTGGCAATAGGTGACAATTGTACATGGCATGCTTTCCTATCACCTCACAGATTGTGCACCATAGTGTGGGCGCCATACTTGGCCTAGCTTGTACCTCTGGTCGCAATGTTATTGGCCCCCCTCCTACCACATAGTTCGCAAAGATCGGACAGTGGTCCTTATTGTGTCCTGGTCCCTTACATTTGATACACCATACTTCTTCCCGTACCTCTGTCCTAGGTGCCTGTCCTTGTTTCAAGATTTTCATCTCTAGACATAAGTTTTGTATTTGTCCTTGGATTTGCTGTACTCCCAACCCTGGGTCCTGTATTGGGGTTTCGTGTAGCCGCATTACCGCCTCCAGCACTTCAGCTTGGGTTGAGATCTTTTGTTGTGATAGAGCTGATCTCAGATATGGCGTTAACGATGCGACAAACCAAGCGTGGTGCTGCGCATCCGTCACTGTCATATTGGCCTCGTGGATGGTGCTTTTCAATCTCTGATCTAAATCCCATGGGGTTTCCCCAGGCAACATTACAATCTCCTTGAACCCAATACCTGACTGTGCTTTCGACTTGGTTCGCCCAAATTCCTTGTTTAATGCCTCTTAGATTGCTGTCGTTCCTTCATTTGGATGATCACTTGAATATTTCATGTACTAGGTCAATGCACGGTCCTGTAGCACGCTAACTAAGGTAGCCTTCTTGATGTTATTGTCTGTGATGCCCTGAGCATGCCATACAGACCTTATCACAAACTAGAACTGGCCCAGTTCCTCATTTCCTATCCCTTTAAATGTTGGCAGTTGGGCTGCACTCGCCATCTCGACTTTTGGTGGTGGTGGGGTTGGGGTGGACGGATTTGATGTAAATGAAGTGGGTGGTGGCATGGACGGAGGTGGTATCAATGGGAAGCACTCCTTGATCAACCAGACTACACTTCCTGGTGAGAACCTCACGAGCTCCTCCTCAGCTTCCCGCGAAATAGAGGCCAAAGGACTGTTTTCTACCCCTCCCGTTCTGCGATAACCTCTTCCGCTCCGCGTTACTCCAGACATCAATAAATGTGCATAATCTATTTTTCACACAACAAAATCTTAATCCAAGTATTCAATGATTTAATATACCTACCCCGAGGTTCTTGAAGAAACCGCCTTTTTGCCTTGCTATAGCTCATAGTTGTATCTATCGCGAACTCAGTGATAAATCCTCCTATTACCCAATCCAGCCAATGATCTACTGCAGGCGCGAATTTATCTTTGGTGGCTTCTAGCATGTGCACCAATTCTAGAGTCCACATAATAGGCTGGTCCAATCTGCACCTTCCCACACTGTTAGCTAACCTCGTGATCCACTCGTACAACTTTGTCAGAAATGTCGTGAAGAAGACTTCGTGAATATCTGTGTATATATAGAGGTCCAACCAATCTTCCTCTAATATCCCCGGATTTTTGTTTTCCTGAACTGCAAACTCGTGGAGTTTCAGATCCTACCACTCTTCAATATCTTTCTTTGTAGGGTTCCAGTGTTCCAACATCAGACGCCCCTTAGGCAGATCCCGGTCTCGAGTAACAGAACCATTTGTTGGCTTATATGGGCTTGACCCAAGTTCGGAAGAATTATTTAGCCAAACAAATCTCGTAGCTACTGGCCCGTTCGGCAACAGTCCGAGGAGCACAAACTGAGGTCTCACCCAAGGTAGCAGGGGAGGGTGCTAGAACTAGATTTCCGCACCCTTGGGATGTCTAGATGTGGTTTGGAGGTTTCGTACGCTGTTCTGCAACGTCGCGCTGCCCTGTTTCGCACAGATCTGAAACCAGAATACTCTTTACTAGTTATTAGCGCGTTGTTTACAGAACTAATCTATTTGATGAAGTATTACTTAGAAGGGTCTTTAAGTAAACATTTATCAGATTTATCCAGTTCGCGCACTTAGATTAAATGCAGATTCACATGTATTCAAAATGTAAGCATATGCACATAGATGAAACAATGATATTAACCATACCAAAAGCTAGATCCGCGATACTTTATATTTAACACAAAATTATCAAAGAAACTTATATTTATTTACTTTCTTCACCAATACATCCAGATCCGCCCTGCATACTTAGCTGCAAGGGTCCGCGCACACAGCTGCGGACTCTTCCAGGCCTCTGCGCACACAGTTGTAGAGCCTCTATCCACTACCCAAACCCTCGACTCAGACTTATAAACACTTACAGATTGTTCTCCTAAAAAACCCATTACATTTCAGATCCAAGATCATACAACAAAACTTAGCTACCTCTACCCATAGAGCCTTGCTCTATTTATACCTTTCCATGGATCGTGATCCATGGCCGGGCTGACCCCTCTTACATTTCCTTACATTATTTTTGGGTGGACTACCCTTTGAATTCAACCTATTACAAATCGCGCTCCACGCTTCTTGCAGAATCTTTACCAAAAATTGCGGTCTTCGTGCCCCATGACTATTATAAAGGGGCTTCTGCTACCCAAAAATATATCTTCTTATCAATGAGAGATGTCAACAATAGTGAGTAAATCAAGAACTCATCATCATCAACCAATCGTAGCATAAGATTTTGCAATCACGCTTTGTTAGTAACTCATCTCCTTTATCTCATATCATTAAGATCAACAAACTTTCTTCATACCTAAGAGACACAATCCTCAAGCATCATATCATGATATGTAGCATATGCATCAACATGTGTGCAAAGAGAATCTCCAGTCATCACAAATCTGATCAGCAATATCATGAACCAATGTCATATTCTACCTTTAGCAAGGGCAGGACACCATTCAAGCAACATATAGGCATCATCCATAACTTCACCACCACTAATGAAAAAATGACAACAACATATGTATCTTCAACGATAGCAACAACTAGTCATCACCAATGATAAGTAACACATGCAACAAGAAATGCTCAAGAAACTATAATACCAACAATGCACCATTAGAAGCACAGTAGACGCTCCCCCTAAACCTCTGGAAACTATTCACTGTTAAATCTGATCATATCCATCTCATTAATCAACAAATCCATCAAAGAACCAAAGCAACAATGACACATTGTAGTAAATTATGAACCATCATCATTTCTAAGCATCATATCACAAAGACATCATTTTGCAGTAAGTCAATATCAAAACTAGAAATCCATTAATAACTGATTAACGCATATAAGAAGCTCCCGTTGAGTCTATCCCATTGTTTTTCATATCAGAGAAACACACACGACTGTCTGGATCAAGACTCACGTATATACACAATTGTCCTTCATGATATCCGCTTACAAAAAGTAAACTGTAGTAATTTACAATCACATCTCTACCTGAACATGACATACCTGTTCTTTTTCACTACTACTTCATTAATGCAATGTTAGTAGGATAAGCATCATCAAATGAATATCAAAACAATATCAAGATATACATGCATATCTCCCCCTAAGATCATACACCACTAATCTTGTGGACCTGTTGTCTCACTCAACAACCCCCCATTATGATTAGATAAGTTAACTTAGCCAATGATGGGGACCCTTTTTAATTTTTAATTTAGAGTCTTTTTAGCACTTAAATAAGACAAAATATTCCTAAAAAAAACAAAAATTATGTCATTCGAACCTAAGTCTTAAGTCTAGTGGCATTAAAATGACTTAAGTGAAAAGTTGTATAGACCTTTCGCATATCGCACATTGCAAATCGCAATAGGTCAAAACATCCTACCAAGGAAAAGCGCGATGCAACTTGCTCAGACTTAATGAATTAATGGAAAGTCTTTTATAACTTTAATAAATAAAAACTCTTCATGAATGCAAATGTTAGACTCGGTCCCACCAACAAGCCACGTCATCATCGCAATACTAATATCGCAAGAGGAATATCGACATTCCTTATTGTTAAAACAACCCCGACCTTCTGATAAAGCTCTTCTCTGATATCGCAAAATACTCCATTGTAGTTTTCTCATCATGATACTAATATCACATCGCAAAATTCAAATCGATTCTTGCCTTAAGAACCTTTGATGCAATAAACCTCGCCATAAGCCTTTCGCCGCATATTTTAATGATTATTCAATCGCATATCGACGAAGGGTTAATCTCGCAAATTGAAAGATATGCATCGCAAAGAAACTTGCGATGTGAAAAATATGATGAAGCAACGACATTTATAGAAGACCATGTGAATGCACGTTTTCCATTTATGATCAGTTATGATGGTATTTATGATTCTCGATAATGTAAAAGATTTGATCATTATCATTTAGTACTTCATGATTTTGCATTAATCGTCATTTTTTATACAATTTGGTCATTCTTGCCATAAGTTTTGAGCTCTAACTGTTTTCTCCTCTTTCTCTGCATTCTCTCTTCTAGAGGCTAGTCCCGATAAGCATACCCCGGGCAAAATGTAGATAGATACTAAGAAGACCAAGAAGCCTGTGGTGCCACCATAACCGACTCCTCCCACTCTAGAAGTAACCGAGATGCCCCTGTTATTCTTTGATACCACATGCACTATAGAGTTAGGAAGTTCTTCCTGGGAAGTCATGTACAAACTATTTGAAGAGGAAGAATCTAGAGTGGTTACAAGACAATTCACGTTGGATGAATCAACATCAACTTCTGAAACTACTTGGGCAAACGTTGCTAATTCTCACCTCCATCAAATCGCTGCTCGGCCCAAGATTCTACCCTAAATTGTTTTGGTCAAATGGGTCATCGACGAGGTGGACATTGCAGATAGGAACTTCCTAACCTTGAGGAAATGGATGCTAATTGGTTCATTCAGAGCTGAGGAATTGAGAAAGATGTACCATTTACCAAAGCCGCAAAAGATATATAATGCATAGTTTCTTCAGAAGTTCACAACAAAAAACATAGTTCAATCAGAGCCATAAGGCAGTGGAGGCACGATCTGAGCAAACACAAGCATGAAGACAAGGGTATGTATACTATAACTTCCCTTCTGGTCCTCATTTCCAAGTTGCTGCTATGTTACGTGGACTGTTTGGATTGTAGAAATTTCACCTGTAGAACAAACTGATATATGCAATGTCCTAAAGCATAATACTTGTTCTACTTCTACAAAACATTAAGTAGAAGCATAATCGAATTCATGAGCAACATCAGGTAGAAACATGCATAATTGATCAAGATAAATAATCACACATAACACAAGATATATCTAGGGGAAAGCACCAACATAAAACCCCAACGCTGTATTATTAATCAAGTGGAAATCCTCTTCAACATACAAAAATAATCAGCTCAATAGCTATCCTACTCTCTCTGTAATCAGAAGATGATCTTCAATCAGAAGATGAAAATCATGGACTACCTAAGCCTCATTATATAGGCCAGAAGTCCTCCAATCTCCTATAATAAATCCTTCTCCATGCAAGGAATACTTACTAGAAATATCCAAGCATCTGATAGTACACTGTCCCACATCTGATCTCAACTGGGTCTCTGACAGAACTGACATGCAACAGTTATCCATGAGTGAATCCTCAGTTATCTAAAATAATAGTTGTCACATGCATGCAAGCATTAATAAACTATTTTTCACTAATTTAACAACTTGTTAAATTAGTCTAACTGGACTTGACTAGTTTAAACTAAGTCAACTGATCCTCTCAATATAGAATTGAACCTTATCTCCTTTAATCAAGAATAAATTCCTAAATCAAGAGAGAAAATAATTGCATGATCTCACGAAGACTTCTAGTTTAATTTTCCATAACTAATTAACCCATGGAGATTAATTAATTAATATTTTAAATTGTTGTTAAGACCAAATTCATTTTTACTTCCTATAGTTAGACCAGGGACTGCTAAAAATAGGAAGGGACCCAGAAATGCTATTTTTATAACTTTATATTTTTAGTAGTTTCACCTCTCACCCAATGTGGCCAATGACCTCACTGGCCAAACTGCTATTTTTAGCAGGTCTATTTTTAGCACATTCTAAATTTAACATTTCTTGTTGCACATTTTTCTACACTCCCTCTCAACATGAAAGGCTTCCTCTCAAACCCGATCCTGTAACTCTGGAATGTTTTGCATGCGACACATCTACCCGGTCCACTTCCTCCAACAACACTTGGAACAAAAACACTCCCAAATGACCACTCTTTTGGGCTAGGAACATACTCTGATGCTGAAGCTCTACCTGCTACTGACAAGTGCTCCCTCTCTGACATCTGTGCTATTGCAACATCTCCATGCATCTCGCACCATTGCACACCTCTCTGTGCCACCTAGCACTGTGCAAAACACTAGTGCCTCTCGCATTACTGCAACCTGCTAGCTATGCACTGTCCTAGGATTCCCTACACTATCGCTCTCTCTGCCGCTCCATCCACATCTGTCTCTACCCAATTAGTCAGTTCCTGCTACTCCAGATCGGGGCTCCCGTAGCAAGGTCTCATCCAAGAGGTTAGGTACCTCAAGGATCCTACCCCTCCTCCTTGGGACGATCACTCTATATCACCCCACCTCCTACCTGGAGGTATGACTGCATGTGATCCCTCTGCCCACCTGGCTCGAAGTTTCCCCCTACTGGAGGTCTCTGCATGAGTAGATGTCTCTACTTGATCTCCACTTAGCTTCCCCTATTGTGGCTATTCCACAACCTCCTGAGGTTGCTGCACCAATCGTGGCTCCTCCACAATTATCTGAGACTTCTTCTGGCTCTGCATGTTGAGAGGTAATTTACTCTCCCTCTCAACCACCAAGTATCTAACCTTTGCCTTGCTCCTCAAGGCTTTGCGTGCATCTTGTACCTCAAGTGCATATAGGTTCTTGGCTAGCACACCAATCTATTTCCACTTTCCCGCCATCACAAAAATTCATGGAAAAAGAGCTGATTTTAAATTAGCGATATTCCCTCATCCGAACTCCGATTCAGCCGATTTTTTTTTTTGGGTATTTTTCCGCAAGGAATCCAAATTTGCTATTTATTTCTGAAAATTTTGTACAAAATTTTTGTAGATCTGCTTTGCAAACTCTCGGCCCAAAACTCAAAACTTTGAAATCTCCTCTCAGTATACTGTTCTCTCCTTGATCACCTGAGCTCCGATACCATGTAGAATTTTGTAGAATTTTTCCTACAAATCAGCTAGCTATGATACCATGTAGATTTTTTCCACCTGTAGATCAATCTGGTAATGCAACGTACTAAAGCAAAACACTTGATCCACTTCTACAAACAATTTAGCGGAAGCTTAATCAACCATGAGCAACATCAATAAGAACACATATAACTGATATGGAGAAGTCAAACACACATAAGACAGAAGATATAATCAGGGGAAAGTACCAGCATAAAACCCCAATCCTGTATTATCAATCAAGTGGAAATCCTCTTCAACATACAAAAAGAATAATCTCAATACCTATCCTGCTCTCTCTATAATTAGAAGATCCTGATGATCTTTAATTAGAAGATCAAAATCAAGGACTACCTAGGCATCATTATATGGGCCACAAGTCTTCCAATCTCCTATAATAGATCCTTCTCCATGCAAGGAATACTTACTAGAAATATCCAAGCATCTGACAGTACACTGTCCCACATCTGATCTCAACTGGGTCTTTAACAGAACTGACATGCAACAATTATCCATGAGTGAATCCTCAGTTATCTAAAATAATAGTTTTCACATGCATGCAAGCATTAACAAACTATTTTTCACTAATTTAACAACTTGTTAAATTAGTCTAACTGGACTTGACTAGTTTAAACTAAGTCAACTGATCCTCTCAATATAGAACTGAACCTTATCTCCTTTAATCAAGGAATAAATTCCTAAATCAAGAGAGAAAATAATTGCATGATCTCACAAAGACTTCTAGTTTAATTTTCCATAACTAATTAACCCATGGAGATTAATTAATTAATATTTTAAACTGCTGTTAAGACCAAATTCGTTTTTACTTCCTATAGTTAGACAAGGGATTGCTAAAAATAGGAAGGGACCCAAAAATGCTGTTTTTAGAACTTTTTATCTTTAGTAGTTTCACCTCTCACCCAATGTGGCCAATGACCTCACTGGCTAAACTTCTATTTTTAGACATGCTATTTTTAGCAGATCTATTTTTAGCACATTCTAAATTTAACATTTATTGTTCCACATTTTCAACATGGATATCCCAATACACAAAAATTTACGATTGAATGGGTTCCCCTGATTGAAGCCGCTTCAGATGCCTATATTATGGATTGGGCCACTATCTTGTCAAATAATTTAGCCTCTGAGATCCTAGCCTACATAAGCAAGAACAATATTTCCACAAGAACCGTGCCCCCTTTCTATATGAGTGCATACATCATGGATGTAGTTTGTTTTACCTCTGATTTTCCATCCATGGGATGGAAATGGACCCTAGAAGACCCTATCCCTATCCACATCTATCATAATATCCTCTGCGAGTCCAATTTCCAACCCCATTTTTACAAAATCAGTCATGGAGTAATGTTTCCTTTATACCAAGATATTTTTGATGAAAAATCCCCCAGATTTTCTAGAGAAGCTCACGATGACCTTACAGCTATAGGTAAATGGTTTGGTGAGGAATCTTTAACCTATGTTAGGATTTTTGGTAGCCTAGTTGCTCCACATGTTCTCCCCCTTTATGTACATGACAATCTTTTAGCCGGAGAGGTTACTTATCAAACTGTGGGCAATGGCCTAGCTAAATCCCTCAAGGAAGCCAAAAAGTCCATTTGGCCATCATTCCCTGTTCGCTGTGGAGTATATACTTTGGAAAATTTTAGACACGCGTCACTTATTGAACACATATTATGCTTAAAATTTCCCACTATCCCACCTCGGCAATATGACCTAAGCAAAGTGACTCAAAGTTTCACCGCTCAGGTCAAAGTCAAACAATTCCAACATGAAGTTGATGTTTTTGATGACCTTTTTGAAATAGCCCAAGACTATGAACACGTGGAAAAGTTAGTCGAGGCTCGCCTAAATCTGAAGGGATTAAGTAAATTCAAGGAATACAAAAGCAAAAGGTTGGAGAACCTCCCTCTCGATGTATTAAATATTTCACAACCAGTCATACACCATGAACAGCCTACGACCCAATTTTCAAAGGATTTTGAGGCCAATCAGGAAAACAAGGAAAGCACAACATCAACGCAGCACATGGATGAATTGCAGTCTTCCAACAATTTGGATAAAGTATGGAAACAATTTGACTAAATGATCAATACAGGATCACATGAGGCACATATTTCAATTCCAAAAGAAATACTTAATACTCCTGAGATCACTAAGAAGATCCTGCTCACTATTGGGTCTTCAAATAAATCTGTCAACACTGATGACTTGGAATTCATCTCGGTTCACCCTACGTTTGAGGTTGTTCTTAGAATTAAATAAATACGTCCTCTCGATGTATTTTACAGTCTGGATATTGTGTGGAAAGATCCACAAACAAATCCTTCTGATGATTTAACGAGGTTATCACATTTTGCAAGAGAATATGCTACAACCACTATTGATAAGGCCTTAGAAGTACAACTACTGATCAAAGAAAAGGATGACAAGGTCCTATAGTTGGAACAAACATTACTAAATGCAAAATAGAGTATTGATGAAGGCTAGCAAGAACAGGTAACCCAATTAAAAAAAATCTTTGATGAGATGAATCTTCGGCATGAAGCTGACATCAAAAGCAAAAATGATCAGTTACAATAACTCCAGCTTAGGATTGATCAATTGAAAGATAATCCTAAACTCGAAGATTTCAAAAAACAAGCAGGAGAACTCAATACTCTCCTTGCTCAATAATAGGTGATTTTTTGCCAGAAATTAGCAACAATCAATGATCTATGTCAAACAAGTGATTCACTAATGAAGCAATTGTTCGATCTTAGGACATAATGTAACGACATTGAAGATAAAATCTCTGATTATATTACATGGTAGGACAGTGTAGATGGAAGAACAACGAATCCTCCAAGAATTGAGGATTCACAAAAATAAATCCTCTTTAGGGATTGGGATATAAAACTAAAGCAAGATGGGGAGCCATTTTTAATGCGAGGGACAACGCAAGCAACCTTATTGAAACCATCTACGAGAATATTTTTGGAGCTAATCTAATTCGAGAATGCCTAGTTGATAATTTGCCCAATGTCAAGACATTGATGAAATATTGGCAGGATTGGTCCAAGACAAAGGAAGATAACATTAAAAAGTTATCTAAGCTAAATTTTGAACATTATTGGCAATACTTGGTCAAACCACATAGCCAATGGTTAATGTTATGGTGCCTAGCCAATACCACTTCTCATATGCTCCCATCGCTCTCCGATGTTGTGTATGCGGGACAAATGCATCTAAAGCTAACACATCCTCCTGAATTGAAGCCCATGGTGGATATCTATGAACCAAGGCAACAAATGGGAGGGCAACAAGCTTCTCATTCTTGATGAATTGTTGAAACAAACACTATTTTTGTCCTTTTTGCTTTATTTTGAGGATGGTTTGTTTAAACCTCCTCAACATTTCATGTATTTTCTATTATTACAATTCGATTTCTAAGTTATAAATACCCTTTCATGTCTTTTAAAAACGGGTTTTGATTTTTTGTAAAGAAGACTTAAGAAAGTTGCACTATTGTACTTTTTCAATAATCTTAATAGAAAAGTTGAACCAAGACTGCTTTTCTCATGATCAAAGCATTGATATATTAGGTACTTATATCTCTATGTTATTGTTGTGTTTATATCTGATTAATAGACATATTTTCTAAACTATTTCGCTATATATGAGCTTTGAATCTAGTTAAACACTTATTTACTATTGAAAGTGTGAAATTGTTATCTTTGAATGTATGTGGAAAACAACGAGATCTTTTATGCGATATGCGATCTTGTATATTAGAGAATCTTTAAAATCACACGTATAAAGACAAGTTAAGTCCCAGGATATATATATATATATATATATATATATATATATATATATATATATATATATTATATATATATATATATATATATATATATATATATATATATACTGCTTTCATTTCCATTCATCACATCTATTTCATTTTCTTTATACCTCACATTCCACTATATATTTTTAAATGGAAATTGGTCCCATTATCTCGAGTCGGAGCCACTATTCCAAACGGAAAAGGAAAGGTTTTCAAGTTCCCGACTAGGTGGTTATCCCCGTTGTTGAGGTAGTGACAATTTAAGCCTTCAACATTTTTGGTGCTAGAAGGAGGGCCTCGACTATGAACGGCAACAATGTTTGATCCCAAATCAAAAGGCCATCAAAATAGTCATTCCCCCTCAAGATCCCCTCCAACATCCAGATCTCATTCCAAATCTCCTAATCCTAGACCAGAAGTTGTGAAAACAACCACAAAATCTCCTAGCACACTCCTTAAGTCAGTTTATCAACCTCCTTCTCAAGAGATACCTGAAGTTCAGACTTTAATTTAGAAATTAGAAGGAATTTCTATTTCGGAAGAAAAGCCACAATAATCTCGATTGCATGAAAGTAGTGTTTCTTCATATTTCGAAACTACTCATATTATAATTTGATCTCAAAATGAGAAGCTTGGTGCTACTCCGTTCGAGTTTCCCTTTGATCCGGAATGGATTTTGTAAGTCAAGTCAGAATCTTATCATATGTTGACCACCAAGATGGTCCTAGGTGGTAAAGTTGTTCTCGACTTGTGCAGAGTTTGATTGTCTCAATTGATTGCGAAAACTAGTGCCAGGATGAAGGGTTCGACACACTAATTCCGGTGATGTCTCTGGATTTCCGTTTGGCCTCCCGATGATGGAGAAAACATTTGTAAAAGTTGAGGTGTCATAAAGGGCCTTGTCATCCATGTGACATTTTGCAGTGCAATGGGCCACAAAACTTCATCTCCAAAATTCTGCAAAAGAAAGGTGGTAAGAATCAAAGGTTGATTTGTATTTGGCACATTTGTAATTGGCGCAAATAATAAGGTGCAATAATGACCCTAAGGTTCTAAAACCTAAGATGGCATTCATAATAGCTTTCATTTCAAATAGGGCACATATATTATGGCGTAAAAACCTTGGTGGCAAATAAGATGTAATACATTTTAATATGGCGAATTCTAAAAACTATATGTTATAGTTTTCAAACGGTGTTATTACATCGCAATTAAAATATGTCACAAAAAATGACAATTATCAAAGGTTATATATTGATGCATTAAATTTAGTGCAATCCACGTCATTACCAAAGCATATGGCAAAAGGTGTGACATAATCCACATAGCATGGACAGTTGGAACAGATGCTCGAAGGCATCAGAAGTCAAAGCATTCCAACGCAACATTCCAATGGAACCGCAGAAGATTGTGGACGTATTAAAGTCTAATGAATTGTGAAAAGGATGAGTCGAGTTAGTAGTCAATTTTGGAACAAATGGAGCCAAGTGTTGTTCCTCTGAGATAGTAGTAGGTTAGCTACCAATGCTAGAGCATCTAAAATAACTGTTTCGGAGGTTTTTGGTTTTAATTTTGGAAGACCAATGAATGAAGACAGATGTAGAATTGAACTAATTAATCCTTTGGGCTATATTAATACTCCAACAAAGGGCTGCTATAAAGCATTACACAGTGATATAGATCAAAATAGTGGTGAGAAGAAAACAAAAAATAATATGATTATCACAGTTTCCATACTGTAAAACAGAACAATCATAAGTTTGAAAACCTTCTGAACTACTTTTAAAAGATTAAAGGCAGTATACTTAAGCTTACAAAAGATGCTGATGATTTATTAATTAGAGGGGATTAGCTACACAGACAATTGTATTAATCCAATCTCTTAATAGATGATCACTTCAGGAGCTTATAGGAATCAATTTAAACTCTAATTGTTCCTACCTAGATATCTCTATAAGTCATAAGCATATGAAGAAAAACATGATGATTGAAAACTAGAAAAACTTACAGGATAACACAACACTTTGTAAAACCAAATTCATAGTCCTCTACTTTGTATTAAGGTTCCCGAAAGACTGAGTACATCAAGTGTCTGCAAAAATCTTCTTTCAAAGGTGGCTTCCAGGTTCAAAGTAGAATTAACAGTCAAGACTTTACAAGCAATGAACTATGAATCTTGAACTCCGAACCAATAACATATCAAGAAGAGAGTTATTTATACAATAATAAAACTAATAAATATCGTAAAACTAATTAGATTTATTCTAGGAAAGGAAAATATCTTCATGCAAGAAGATAGGGGCAGCTATTGAACTGCTTCTTGCTGTCCCTTTTATGCAGGTTGTGCTGGCTTTGCTTGTCTGATATTTTACCCCTTTATCTGCTTTATTGTTCGTGTCCTTCACGTTGGCAGATTGCTTCATTTTAACCTTTTTACCTGATAATGCTTTAAACTCTGTTTAATATGCTTTGATCTGGCTGAGTGACCTTTACTGTGATCCTCTCTATATTTACTGCACATTCTAGTTTTTATCATGTTTTTCAATAGCAAAACTCTTTTATTTGTCTTCAAACTATTACACAAGCTTTTTGTTTGTAAACCTGGAACATGAGTCTTTACTTGCAAAACACAAAAACTTATTAAGAAAAACATGGCGACAAAGGAGGTCGTTCATGGCTTTGCTGAGCTTTAAAGGATATCAGAAGGAGTCCAGGGCGTATTTAGAAGGAAAAATGATGGTTTTTTTGGCCGCAGAAGCTTATGGAGGCCGCATTGTATAAAACAAGCAAAACATAGCAAAATGGTGTTTTTTCACATTTAAATGGAGAAATAGTTAACTTTTTAATTATCGGGGAAGGTGAATAGTGGTAGAGCGAAGAAGGAGCACGGAGGGATTAATTATGGCCGGAATGGCTTAATTATGGTTTAAAATTGTGATTAGCGGGGTTAAATGGAGGTTTAGTTATTTCTTTGTTTAAATCATAAAAAACGATTTAACTAAGAAAAACTTTGCAAAACGCATATGGCGGACTTGAAAATTTATTAACTCAAGTGGATAATGATATAGGGTCTGGGCTAATATCGCATATCGCAATTGGAGTTAAGCAGGGGTAGGCCCATCACAAAGGAATGCGATAGGGGCCGGATGCGATATAGCAGTAAACTGTAATATATATGGGTCAGGTCCATCACGCATTGCATATCACAATGGCGGAGGGGAATGCTTGTTAGTGGGACTTTGTGATGGAGGTGGATGCGAAATGGTGTGAATTGTAATATATATATATATGTTGCTTGTTGGTGGTGGGAACTTTCTTCTTTTTAGAAACAAACAGGCCTCCCTTGCCCTCAGAAGCGCAAGCCCTCCGGACCTTTATTACTTTTTGTTTTCGTCTTGCTCTTATAAAAGGTTATTTCTGGCTTCTGGCAAAAGGGAAAAGGGTAAAGGCTTCTGTCTAAAGGTTCCAAGATTCAAGGCATCTGGCAAAAGGCTCCTGGTTACTGAAGGTCTTTCGAGAGGAGCGCACTAAAGGATGGAGGCCAACATACAACTGCCATCTACAGGTGGGGTGGCTTGGGGTGGGACTACGGACGGATCAATACAGAAGACCCAGTGTGTGAGTCAGGTGCACAGATACCAATTGGAGTCTTACACAGATTATGATTAAGAAGATTGGCTAAACGGGGAGGGGACGGAAGTTAAGGTCCCGGAGGGGCTTGTGCTTCCTAGTGCAAGGAAGAACTAGTGTGAGGTGGTGCTTAGCTTATTGTGTTTGTATATTCACGTATCTAATGCTATCATTGCTTCATGCAGTGAGCGGAAGTGATGTTTCCGTTCATTGGAACCAACGGAATAATCTACTGAATCAACGGAATGAACTAGAAGGTGTGCTGCTAGGTAGTGATCCGTATCTGCGCTTACCCATAATGCACCACCTACCCCGACTAGGTATGGTTCTGTTACTGTACACTATGGCTAGATATAAATTGAATGTTCAAATGAGATATCTTTATAGACGATATTATGGTACGATCAATT
>APFE031689279.1:181349-193965 GCA_000404065.3 Pinus taeda
CTGCTTTCATTTCCATTCATCACATCTATTTCATTTTCTTTATACCTCACATTCCACTATATATTTTTAAATGGAAATTGGTCCCATTATCTCGAGTCGGAGCCACTATTCCAAACGGAAAAGGAAAGGTTTTCAAGTTCCCGACTAGGTGGTTATCCCCGTTGTTGAGGTAGTGACAATTTAAGCCTTCAACATTTTTGGTGCTAGAAGGAGGGCCTCGACTATGAACGGCAACAATGTTTGATCCCAAATCAAAAGGCCATCAAAATAGTCATTCCCCCTCAAGATCCCCTCCAACATCCAGATCTCATTCCAAATCTCCTAATCCTAGACCAGAAGTTGTGAAAACAACCACAAAATCTCCTAGCACACTCCTTAAGTCAGTTTATCAACCTCCTTCTCAAGAGATACCTGAAGTTCAGACTTTAATTTAGAAATTAGAAGGAATTTCTATTTCGGAAGAAAAGCCACAATAATCTCGATTGCATGAAAGTAGTGTTTCTTCATATTTCGAAACTACTCATATTATAATTTGATCTCAAAATGAGAAGCTTGGTGCTACTCCGTTCGAGTTTCCCTTTGATCCGGAATGGATTTTGTAAGTCAAGTCAGAATCTTATCATATGTTGACCACCAAGATGGTCCTAGGTGGTAAAGTTGTTCTCGACTTGTGCAGAGTTTGATTGTCTCAATTGATTGCGAAAACTAGTGCCAGGATGAAGGGTTCGACACACTAATTCCGGTGATGTCTCTGGATTTCCGTTTGGCCTCCCGATGATGGAGAAAACATTTGTAAAAGTTGAGGTGTCATAAAGGGCCTTGTCATCCATGTGACATTTTGCAGTGCAATGGGCCACAAAACTTCATCTCCAAAATTCTGCAAAAGAAAGGTGGTAAGAATCAAAGGTTGATTTGTATTTGGCACATTTGTAATTGGCGCAAATAATAAGGTGCAATAATGACCCTAAGGTTCTAAAACCTAAGATGGCATTCATAATAGCTTTCATTTCAAATAGGGCACATATATTATGGCGTAAAAACCTTGGTGGCAAATAAGATGTAATACATTTTAATATGGCGAATTCTAAAAACTATATGTTATAGTTTTCAAACGGTGTTATTACATCGCAATTAAAATATGTCACAAAAAATGACAATTATCAAAGGTTATATATTGATGCATTAAATTTAGTGCAATCCACGTCATTACCAAAGCATATGGCAAAAGGTGTGACATAATCCACATAGCATGGACAGTTGGAACAGATGCTCGAAGGCATCAGAAGTCAAAGCATTCCAACGCAACATTCCAATGGAACCGCAGAAGATTGTGGACGTATTAAAGTCTAATGAATTGTGAAAAGGATGAGTCGAGTTAGTAGTCAATTTTGGAACAAATGGAGCCAAGTGTTGTTCCTCTGAGATAGTAGTAGGTTAGCTACCAATGCTAGAGCATCTAAAATAACTGTTTCGGAGGTTTTTGGTTTTAATTTTGGAAGACCAATGAATGAAGACAGATGTAGAATTGAACTAATTAATCCTTTGGGCTATATTAATACTCCAACAAAGGGCTGCTATAAAGCATTACACAGTGATATAGATCAAAATAGTGGTGAGAAGAAAACAAAAAATAATATGATTATCACAGTTTCCATACTGTAAAACAGAACAATCATAAGTTTGAAAACCTTCTGAACTACTTTTAAAAGATTAAAGGCAGTATACTTAAGCTTACAAAAGATGCTGATGATTTATTAATTAGAGGGGATTAGCTACACAGACAATTGTATTAATCCAATCTCTTAATAGATGATCACTTCAGGAGCTTATAGGAATCAATTTAAACTCTAATTGTTCCTACCTAGATATCTCTATAAGTCATAAGCATATGAAGAAAAACATGATGATTGAAAACTAGAAAAACTTACAGGATAACACAACACTTTGTAAAACCAAATTCATAGTCCTCTACTTTGTATTAAGGTTCCCGAAAGACTGAGTACATCAAGTGTCTGCAAAAATCTTCTTTCAAAGGTGGCTTCCAGGTTCAAAGTAGAATTAACAGTCAAGACTTTACAAGCAATGAACTATGAATCTTGAACTCCGAACCAATAACATATCAAGAAGAGAGTTATTTATACAATAATAAAACTAATAAATATCGTAAAACTAATTAGATTTATTCTAGGAAAGGAAAATATCTTCATGCAAGAAGATAGGGGCAGCTATTGAACTGCTTCTTGCTGTCCCTTTTATGCAGGTTGTGCTGGCTTTGCTTGTCTGATATTTTACCCCTTTATCTGCTTTATTGTTCGTGTCCTTCACGTTGGCAGATTGCTTCATTTTAACCTTTTTACCTGATAATGCTTTAAACTCTGTTTAATATGCTTTGATCTGGCTGAGTGACCTTTACTGTGATCCTCTCTATATTTACTGCACATTCTAGTTTTTATCATGTTTTTCAATAGCAAAACTCTTTTATTTGTCTTCAAACTATTACACAAGCTTTTTGTTTGTAAACCTGGAACATGAGTCTTTACTTGCAAAACACAAAAACTTATTAAGAAAAACATGGCGACAAAGGAGGTCGTTCATGGCTTTGCTGAGCTTTAAAGGATATCAGAAGGAGTCCAGGGCGTATTTAGAAGGAAAAATGATGGTTTTTTTGGCCGCAGAAGCTTATGGAGGCCGCATTGTATAAAACAAGCAAAACATAGCAAAATGGTGTTTTTTCACATTTAAATGGAGAAATAGTTAACTTTTTAATTATCGGGGAAGGTGAATAGTGGTAGAGCGAAGAAGGAGCACGGAGGGATTAATTATGGCCGGAATGGCTTAATTATGGTTTAAAATTGTGATTAGCGGGGTTAAATGGAGGTTTAGTTATTTCTTTGTTTAAATCATAAAAAACGATTTAACTAAGAAAAACTTTGCAAAACGCATATGGCGGACTTGAAAATTTATTAACTCAAGTGGATAATGATATAGGGTCTGGGCTAATATCGCATATCGCAATTGGAGTTAAGCAGGGGTAGGCCCATCACAAAGGAATGCGATAGGGGCCGGATGCGATATAGCAGTAAACTGTAATATATATGGGTCAGGTCCATCACGCATTGCATATCACAATGGCGGAGGGGAATGCTTGTTAGTGGGACTTTGTGATGGAGGTGGATGCGAAATGGTGTGAATTGTAATATATATATATATTATAGGAATATATATATATTTATATATATATATATAATATATATATGGGTCGGTCCGGGCTTCCCATTGCATATTGCAATCGGAGTTCACAATGCGGGGAGTAATGTATGTATGTTTGAAGGGCTTGCGATGCGATATTTATGATTTACACAGTTTTTTTATAAAAACTAAGGGTTTTCGGGATATTTAATAAAAAGGAGTTTATAATACGGGAAAGGATTTTTTCAAGGATTTAATAATATATGTTAGTATTAATATAAAATATGAGTGGAAAGGGAAATGCGACTAAGTATAATGCTTTTCATATATGCATTAATACTCAGGGAAAACATAATTTTGTAGGTTTTTTAGGTAAAAAGGGATTTTACATGTAAAAAGGGATTTTAACCATAGGGAAAGGGATTTTTATGGACAATGAATGAATATGAAGTATGAAGGTAGGAAGGGGAAATTAGTGAATATAGGGATGAATGGGGATGAATGGAAAGTTAATTAATTAATCTAGTAGACCTTCGTTTGCTTTGTGTAATTGGATCATGGACACAAAAACATGATAAATGTACATTTTTTCCAATCAATAATCAAACTGTTGCAACCTTTCTCTACTTACCCTTTGCTTATCCTATCATTTTTTCTTCACTTAATTGGTGCATTTAGGCTAGCAAACCCTTTTCCTTTCTTTTATTTTGCAAAAGCAAACTATCTAAATCTACCCTTATAACCTCCAAGGGTCCAGATTAAACTGATGAGCACCTTATTATTCTCAACCTAACTACTGATCTGCCAAGATTAAACAGTTTGGCCAGATCTTTATTCTCTAATTATAACATCAAATTTAAAGCATGAAGCAGTCAAGATTAAACTCTTTGACTGTCATGGGTTGTGACATTTAACACAAGCTGCACACAACCATTATTTTGTAGAAACAGAGTAGTGGCATTTAGACTTGCGCACTTTCAGAGTTTATTTGTTTTCTTTTCTTTCTAATCTAACATTTTTTTTGTTTTTCTTTATTTTTAGGACATCTAACCTAACATTTTCTTTGATATGGACATTATCATCAAGATATATTTTTTCACTACCATTTTATTCACTATTGTTATGTCCATATCCTAACTTAACATCTTTTCAAATATTATATCTTATCAAAAGCAAAAAATTCTACAACATTGGCTCCATCTGGGGACTCTTTCCCCTGCAGAATGCAGAGAACCTACAGATCCATGTGCCTTCTCCTCGGGCTATGGAGTCCTTGCTATAAAAAAAATATCACACTGACATCTTGGAAAGGAAAAGAAAATCGAAGTATTTACAATGAAAACTATTTCAACTTCTTATTACTGAATGTAATGTCTGAGAAACCTTCCATTTATAGGATAAGTGGAATATAGCCCCTCGAGATTCTGCAGCACAAAAGTGTTGTTACCCTTTACTTCAGCAATTGCTAAAGGTCCAAACCATAGATTGTCAAATTTTCCATGCTTTCCTTTCTCTTCTATCCTGGCATCCCATCTTAGAACTAGATCACCTTCCTTAAAGTACCTTTCCCTGGCTCTTTTGTTAAACAGGGTCTTCATCTTATTCTGATATTTCATCAATTTGTATTGAACTTCATTTCTATTTTCATTAATTTCAATAATCTGATTTATTCTTCTTGAAAAATCATCTGGTTCATCTGTGGAATCCTTTAGGAATTTTAAAGTAGGGAAGGCCAAATTGGTAGGGAAGATTGCATCTTTCCCATAGATTAACTGAAAAGGAGATTTGCTAGTTGATCTCTTTGGAGTAATTATGTTTGCCCATACTGCATAAATCAAACGTGAATCCCAACTCTTCTTATGATCAGCTAGAGTCTTTTTTATTACCTTTACTAGGATTTTCTTGGATGATTATGAAAGGCCATTACCCTGAGGGTAGTATGGAGTTGAATGATGTAATAGAATCTGATATTTTTGGCAAATGTCAATCAATTTAACACTAAAAAAGGTTGTTGCATTATCTGTGACAATTTGAGTTGGGCAACCAAATCTAGACAAGATATTCTCCTCAATAAACTTAATTGCTACTGCATCAGTAGCATTTCTAAGTGGAATTGCTTCCACCCATTTAGTAAAGTAGTCTGTTGCAGTGAGGATCCATCTATGCTGATTACTTGAAATGGGGTGAATCTCTCCAATAAAATCTAGTCCCCATTGAGAAAAAGGTTTTGAAACTATTGATGGAACGAGTGGAGGAGCTGCTAATTTTTGTTTACCAACAAATATTTGACAAGGAAAACAACCTCTGACATTTGCCTCTACTTGTAAGAACAATGTAGGCCAATAAAACCCTCCCCTCAGAATTTTGTATGTTGTTGCTCTCCAAGAATAATGTCCCCCACAAAATCCTGTATGAAACTGATCAATGATTCCTTTAGTTTCTAATTCTATTAAACATAATAACAAAATATTCAGTGGATCTTTCCAGTATAAATTTGCATTTATAATGCAGTACTTGACTGATTTCAACTTTAGGTTTTTACACTGGGTTTTGGAGAATGATGTTGGACACTCAAAATGAATCAAGAAATTTATAATATCTTGATACTAGTTTGACAACAAGAATTTTTCATCAATGTGTATAGGACTGATCTGCTCTGAAGGTAGAGGTTCTTATGGATTCTCCCCTTTAGGAGGAAAGGAAGGTTCTTGTGGATTCTTCCCTTGTATTTCTAAAACATAGTTGATTACAAGTACTTTGCAGTTGGATTCAGCTAGAAGCTTGGCTAATCCTTGATCTTTTACTAGCTTAGTAGTCTTGATAGTTAGATCAAACTCCAGAATTTGAGTGATCCATCTACCTCTTTTCCCATCGGTGTCTGGTTGGGTTAAGACAATTTTCACAACACTATTTGGGACATAAGCAGTAATAGGTGAGTGTAAGACATACATTCTGAATGATTTCAGGGCTTGAATAAGGGCATAGGCTTGCTTCTCAATGATGTCATACTTCAGCTCAACATCTCTCATAACCTTGCTAAAAAAGGCTATGGGTTGGTCATGGGAATCTTCACTCTTCTGTAATAAAACAACAGCAAGGGTTGTTATAGAGGCAAAAGAGAAAATACTAAATGGCTTAGTATAATCGGGGTTGGCTAAGGTGGGAGCTTAAGAGATTTCCCTTTTTATTTGTTCAAATGTGTGCCTAAAAGAGGGAGTCCATTTGATTTCACGGTCCTTTCGGAGCATGTCAGTTATATCTTTTACAATCTCTGCATAATTTGGAATAAACCTCCTTAGAAAATTGATCTTGCCTAGAAAAGCTTGAATCTCCTTCTTGTTTCTTGGTAAGGCCAATGTTTCAATGGCAGATACTCGTTTTAGATCAATTACTACTCCTTCCTTTGAAATAATTATGCCCAACAGTTTTCCTTTTTTGACAACGAACAAGGACTTCTTTGGGTTCAATGATATTCCCAATTTTCTACACCTGTCAAAAACCTTCATCAAGTGCTTTAAATGTTTCTGATCAGATTTAGAAAAAATAGTTATGTCATCAAGATAAATAACCACAAATTTATTTACCTGACCCATGAAAGCTATGTCCATAGGTCTCTGAAACATTGCTCCAGCATTGGCCAAGCCAAATGGCATCCTAGCGTACATGAATGTACCCTAGGGTGTAGTAAAAAAGATGTCTTCTCTCTGTCTGCTATATCAACATTCACCTGATTATAACCTGAAAAACCATCAAGCATAGAAAGCCTTTATGCTCCTGAAACCATTTGAAGTAGTTGATCCATTTTGGGCAAAGGATAATTATCTTTTAATGATGCCTTGTTCAGATTTCTAAAATCCACGCAGAGTCTTATTTCTCTATTTTTCTTTCTAACTGGAACTAGATTTGCAACCCAATTAGAATATCTAAGAGGGAGGATGATCCGGAAATCTAGCATTTTCTTAATTTCTCTTTCTACAATTGGTAGAAGAGTTGGATTTATCCTTCTAAGCTTCTGTTGATACGGTTTTTCTTCTAGCTTCAGAGGAATATTATGTTGTATTAACGATGTATCATAGGTCTTTAAATCAGCGTAAGTCCAGGCAAAAACATCCTTATAATTTTGCAGTAGCTTAAAATACTAAGCTTTGATTTTTGGGTCTAGAGATGCGCATAATTTGATGTTTCTAATATCTTTATCGGTTCCAACATTAATCTCTTCTACATCATCTTTTGAGGAAATAGACTGTGGGTTTTGGAAAAAATCATTTTGATCGAATAATTTTTCTAAAGGAATGAGTCCCTTTGGAATAAAATTATTAGATAATTGGACAATGTCATGATTAGCAATTTGGGTTTTAAAATTTGAAGTATCATTTCCATCTGTGTTTTCATCTATTTCAGTTCTATCTTCATCAATTTGAAGAAGTTAAAAATCATCTATTACCTACAGAAATGATTTCAAATGTTCATCATCTTCAAATATTTGCCAGTGTTTCAGATTATCTGGGATAGATGGCCTATATTTGACTTGTATCTGATAGAGTACATCAGTATGATCAGGGATTTTAAAAGAGCTAGCAAAGACAACTAAGGTATCTGCGTGAACGTTTTGATCTCTAGGAATGTGACTCAAATTAAAAGCATCAAAAAGGTTTTCAACTGAATCCCATATGTCATTTCGGTAGGACCTAACTCTCGGGTGGTTAGTCTGGCAAACATTCTTTACTTGCTTAACAATAAGCTTAGAATCAGTAAAAACACTCAAGTTTTGAACTTTAAAGCTTTTGGCTAAATTCAATCCTAAAAGGAAAGCTTCATATTCAACAACATTATTGGTAACTTCAAAATCTAATTTACATGATTGGGTTATGTTTTCTTTTCAGGTGAAATTAAAAATACTCCAGCTCCTGCCCCATCTTTTGTGCAAGAGCCATCAAAGAACAATTTCCAAATATCAGTTTGGTTTGGTTCAGGACTTTCAATTACCTCTTCGATTTTGACTTGAGTTTTATACTGGTTTGAAGTGAGCTGAAAACAACCAATGTCTTGATCTATGGCATAAATTGGATGGTTCCTTGGCTGGTCAGCTTTACAAACAGTATGTATAAATCTTACCTCTCTATATAATCTTAATTTCTCTCCTCCATAAATAGGAATAGTAGCATATGACATGTCCATCTGTAGATTTCCCCCTAATTTGGCACAACAAGACATAGAAAGGAGCATTCCAAACTTGGGAGGGATATTTGTTACAACAATATCAAGTACTACACTCTTTACTAGAATTTGGGCAAGGGTGACCACTAAATCCTTGATCAATCCTAAATAGGGCACCCTTTTGGAATGAAGGGTGTACAGGTCATGGTAGGATTTAGTTATTTTGAGTTTCAAATGGTCCATGATAGATTTTGGCATAAGATTGTGTGATGCTCCCTAATCAAGCATACAATTATACAACATGGAATCATTTGTTTTAAGAGTTACATATAAAGGAGGGACTATCTCATCTATCATGTCTGAACTAGGACCAAAAACTATTGTTGGTTTTTCATCTTGCAGATTTATGACATCACCTTCAGCATCAACTGTGGTATTTTGTATCCATTTTGTGAGTTGGATTTTTTAACCAGGGTTTTTAGAAAGTTCTAACAGTGGAATTGGGATCTTAACCCTCTCTAATTCTTTTTCAACATTAAATGCAATCAAAATGTTTTTACCGGTTTAGCTAGTATCAATTGATTGATCTAAGGGCTGAATAAGAGTTGTTTGAGATTCAGTAGTTTTGGTACATGGTTCAATTACTAGAGTTTCCTTTGGAGGTCTCTGAGGACTAGGCCTAGGCCTAAGATCATATCTCTTGTTTAATTTTTCAATTAAAAATTTAGAAAAAGCATGATATTTAGAGACCTGTGAAGATTCCTAATCTTCTTGATTCAGATTTTGTTGTGAGAGAGGAACGATGACTATTTGATTGGAAAAAGAATCCATACTATTAATATCTTTAGTAATTGCCATATTATTATCATCAGGTTGTTGGTCATCTATCAATAGAGGAGTAGTAACCTGTTGATCATTACTAGGTCTTTGAAGAATTTGTAGTGGTGGATTTCTTTTATACTGACCTTGATTTTGATTTTGGGGTCTAGTAACTGTTTGTTGTATTGTTCTAGGTTGGGTTTCAATCTTTGAAATCCTATTTGATAGGTTTCTAAGAAGAGATGTTATTTCGTCTATTTTTGAGTCTTCTGATTTAGTTTTAGAGGAACTAGAGGCTTCTTGAAGAGATTTGAGTTTTCTTCCTGCCTTTTCTTCCTTAAGTTTTAAAGAAGTTGAGGTTGCCCTATTTGCTTCTACTTCTATGGCGTTTGTTTGCATATCTTCAAGAGTTCTTGAAGTTCTCTCTCGTAGCATAATAGCAAAGTAATCATCAAAAGCTTTAGAAAATCTAGACTTAGCTGCTGCTATAGGGGGCTTACAATCAGTAGGCATTTTGTGATAGATTTTATTGAATCTTTTGATAAAATCTAATACTGGTTCACCAAAGTTCCTTTTAAGCTCTTCAAATTCTGTGAGGAAGTAAAGAGGATCCTTTCTCACACCCCACTGATTTTTAAATATGGTTGTAAGCTCTTCCCAATTTTTGATGGTAGCTGCTGGTAACTGTCTAAACCAAATCCTCACGTTTCCTTCAAGTGGCTATACAAACAATCTCATATAAGCATTTTCTTGTTCAATATTCATGTTATCTGCAAAGTCAAGGAAAGCTTGAAGATGGTCCTCAGCTGAGGGACCAGTTTCTCCATTGTACTTGGGAATGTATTTTAATTATCCAAGTGGGAATGCATCAAGGTTATTAGGTAAGACTAAGGCAACATATCTAGCCTGTACAATAGTTCAAAAAGCCATGACAACAGGTGGTGTATGAGGTGCTTGAGGTATACGAGATGCTTGAGGTGTATGTGTGGATGTAGAGGATGAAGAAGAAGTATAGGAAGAAGATGGTGGTTTAGGGGTAGATAAACTAGTTGTAGGTGAAGGAGGAGGAGATCTCCTGAAAGAATTCAAAGGAGTCTTAAGGACTAGCTTTGGGACTTGTAAAGGAATACCTTCTTTTGTTTCCAATAGAGGATTTGTGTATATAGAAAAGGTTCCCTCAGATTGTTTAGAAGAAGAAGCTTCAGGGCGGTCAAAGATGGAAGGAAATGGATAGGTGGTAGGGGATATGAAATCTGTGGGTTTATATTTAGGGTAGATCAACACCCAACTCAGATTCAGTTTTAGGTGATCCTGGTGGTAATGTGGGTATCAGATGAGTTTCTAATGAATGAATAAGGTAGGTTGACTTAAAATCAACTCCTCTATTTAGAAGTTCAACAACCCTAGGTGATAAATGGGAGTAATCAGGATCAGATGGGATATTAATATAGGGGTCAAATGATTCTACTTCTTCAGATTGTAGGACTGAAGAGGAAGAAGAAGATGTCCCTTTTTAGAACTGGCTTTTCTCATAAGCCTTTCAGGATCTAACAGAGGTTTAACTATGTCAGCTTCTGAATGAGATTTGGTATGTTTATAAGGTACCAGCTTGGGAGTGTGGAGTCGCCAAGGTGAATGATTTTAACCTTTCTAAACCTTTAATCACCTTTAAAGGAAAATAATGAATGAATATCATTGTCCCAAGGGAAACTTTAATGAAATTCGATTCCCCAGCAACGGTACCAGTCTGATGTTGTTCCCCTAAGATAGTGGTAGGTCAACTACCAATGCTAGAGCATCTAAGATAATTGTTTTGGGGGTTTTTGGTTTTAATTTTGGAAGACCAATGAATAAAGACAGATGTAGAATTGAAGTAATTAATCCTTTGGGTTATATTAATACTTCAACAAAGGGATGCTATAAATCATTACACAGTGATATAGATCAAAATAGTGGTGAGAGGAAGACATAAAATAATATGATTATCACAGTTTCCATACTGTAAAACAAAATAATCATAAGTTTGAAAACCTTCTGAACTACATTCAAAAGATTCAAGGCAATATACTTAAGCTTACAAAAGATGCTGATGATTTATTGATTAGAGGGGATTAGCTACACAAACAGTTGTATTAATCCAATCTCTTAATAGATGATCACTTCGGGAGCTTATAGGAATCAATTGAAACTCTAATTGTTACTACCTAGATATCTCTATAAGTCATAAGCATATGAAGAAAAACATGATGATTGAAAAATGGAACAACTTATAGGATAACACAAAACTGTGTAAAACCAGATTCAAAATCCTCTATTTTGTATTAAGGTTCCAGAAAGACTGAGTACATCAAGTGTCTGCAAAAGCTTCCTTCAAAGGTGGCTTCCAAGTTCAAAGTAGAATTAACAGTCAAGACTTTACAAGAAATGAATTATGAATCTTGAACTCCGAACCAATAACATCTCAAGAAGAGAGTTATTTATACAATAATAAAACTAAGAAATATGCTAAAACTAATTAAGATTTATTCTAGGAAAGGAAAAGATCTTCATGCAAGAAGACAGGGGCAACTATTGAACTGCTTCTTGTTGTCCCTTTTATTTAGGTTGTGCTCGCTTTGTTTGTCTGATATTTTGCCCCTTTAGCTGCTTTGATCGTTCGTATCCTTCACGCTGGCAAATTGCTTCATTTTAACCTTTTTACCTGATAATGCTTTAAACTCTGTTTAATATGCTTTGATCTGGCTTAGTGACCTTCACTATGATCCTCTCTATCTTTACTGTGCATTCCAGTTTTTACTGTGTTTTTCAACAGCAAAACGCTTTTATTTGTCTTCAAACTATTACGCAGGTTTTTTGTTTGTAAACCTGGAACATCGGCCTTTACCTGCAAAACACAGAAACTTATTAAGAAAAACATGGTGACAGAGGAGGTTGTTCATGGCTTTGTTGAGCTTCAAAGGATATCGGAAGGAGTCCAGGGCGTATTCAGAAGGAAAAATTATGGTTTTTTGGCCGCAGAGGCTTATGGAGGCTGCGTTGTATAAAACAGGAAAAACAACACAAAATGGTGTTTTTCACATTTAAATGGAGAAACGGTTAACCTTTTAATTATGAGGGAAGGTGACTAGTGGTAGAGCGAAGAAGGAGTATAGAGGGATTAATTATGGTGGGAATGGATTAATTATCGTTTAAAATTGTGATTAGCGGGGTTAAATGGAGGTTTAGTTATTTCTTTGTTTAAATCATAAAAAACGATTTAACAAAGAAAAACTGAGCAAAACACATATGGTGGACTTGAAAATCTATTAACTCGGGCGGATAATGATATCGGGTCTGGGCTAATATCGCATATCGCAATCGGAGTTAGGTGGGGGTAGGCCCATCGCAAAGGAATGCGATAGGGGTCGGATGCGATATAGCGGTAAACTGTAATATATATATATGGGTCGGG
>APFE031689283.1:0-12826 GCA_000404065.3 Pinus taeda
CATATCTTGTAAAGGATTGGAAGAAATTACCACTCCTCAAACTCTAAAGATAGAAAGACATATCAAGAAGAAAAAGGTTCAAGCAGTGAAAGATCACATTGAGCATCAACAACAAGTTCTCCAACTTTTAAAGGATAACGCCACTTTGGTGTAAAATCGAATGAAACAATAGGTAGATCAACATCGTAGAGAAAAATGTTTTGATGTAGTTGATTGGGTATTTTTACTGCTACATCTCAATCAAGCTATTTATGTGAAGGAAATGTTGGCAGTACTATATGCATTTAAGAAATGGTGACCTTACCGAATGGGAAGACACTTCAAGGTAAAAATGGATCATGATAGTCTTAAATACTTTTTAGAACAACTATTATCTTTAGAAGAACAAAAAAAATGGATCAGAAATATGTTGGGTTATGACTTTGACATCATCTATAGAAAAAGGAAGCAAAATTTTGTTGCAAATGCACTCTCAAGAAAGGATGAGGATGTGGAAGCATTGTTTTGTGCTATTTCTATTATCCAACCAGATTGGATAAACGAAGCAAGGGATGAATGGAAGAAGGACGAAAACTATGGCCACTTATTCAAAAGTTGCAAAAGATCCCAATTCAAACAATATTGCTAGAAATTGAAGAGGAAGGAAAAATCATATTGGAACCTGGAGCAGTCACAAAAACAAGAACCCGACAACTATGAAATCAATCAATTTCAGAGTACCTCATCAAGTGGAAGAACTTACTCGTTGAAGATTCCACATGGGAGGACAAGAATTTTATACAGAAGCATCAAGAAGTACTCAAGCGTTGAGGACAAAACTTTTTGAAGGAGAGGGGCATGTTAGGCCCCTATACTACTAGGGTAACCCCTTACTGTTATTAGTACAACCCCATTATTATATTGATGTACTCATGTAGTGCCCATATTTTTACTATTGTGCCCCATAGAAGCCCACTATTGTTATTATTATGACCTTACATTATTATTGTTATGTCGGCTCTGATTATATTATAACCCCTTAGACTCATATATATAGAAAGGAGGTATTTTCATTTGTATCATCGAAGAATTGTTCATTTGTGTAATGTAAAGGAGGTTGCCCCCTCGAAGAGGCTCATTTCTAAGGCGTTGATCTATCTTTTGTAGCTTTTTTTGAGCTGATTTCATAATAGTACGACTCCATCATTCGGAACTATGTTTGGGATGTTGTCCCAAGACCGAAGGACAAGTCAATGGTTAGTTCCCAATGGCTTTACAAGGTAAAGCAAGCAGCTAATGGTGGTGTTGAGAAACATAAGGCAAGGTTTGTTGCCCATGGTTTCTCACAGGTCAAGGGGATCGACTATGATGAGACCTTTGCTCCTGTAGCAAGGTACTTATCTACCAAATCGATGTTGGCACTATCAGCTCAGATGGGTTGGAAGATACATCAAATGGATGTAAAGATTGCGTTCCTTAATGGCACAATTGAGGAAGAGGTGTACATTGAGTATCCGGAAGGATTTGAGACCTTCGATCATGAGTTGCATGTGTTTCGACTCAAGAGAGCTTTGTAGAAGTTGAAGCAAGCACCTCGTGCTTGGTACACCAGGATCGACAGCTATTTCACAAGGTTGGGTTTCACCAAGAGTAAAGCAAATGCAAACCTTTACCACATCATGGTAGAAGGTAAGCCATTGATCATTGTTCTTTATGTGGATGATTTAATATTGACAGGTATGATCAGTTGATCAAGTATTGAAAGGAGGATGGCTCTTTGGGCCATAGGGTTTTCAGGAAGTCGACCCACACAGAGAGTTACCTCCATGCGGATTCCCACCATCACCCAGCCCAAAAGTTTGGTGTTCTAAACACTCTTGCCATTAGAGCCCTTCGAATTTCTGACTCAGAGCATCTGAATGAAGAGAAAAAACATTTAATTTTAACCTTTTGAGAATATAGGCTACAAAGAACATGAGATTAAGAAAGCCATAGAGAAAGCCGAAAGAAAGTTGTTATCTCAGGAGCCTAAAGATCAAGACCAACCTCAAGGTGGCAAAGTTTTTCTACCTTATATCCAAGGGGTTTCAGAAAAAATCGCTAAAATCCTAAAAAAGAAAAACATTATCACACATTTCTCAGCTCCTGGTACTATCAGGCAAGGTTTGAAATCTGTAAAAGATGATAGTGACAAACATCAACTTAAAGGAGTCTACAAGATAGATTGTTCCTATGGAAAAAGCTACATAGGTGAAACAGGTCGCTCCCTCCAGACAAGCCTCAAAGAGCATGGCGCTGACATTAGGAATGGAAGATCTCATACCTCAGCCTTGGTAGAACACTCCTTGAAGACTAAGCACCACATCTGTCTAGAAAACGCATCTATTATCGCAAGGGAAGAGCAGCATCAGAGGCGAAAGATCAGAGAAGCACTTGAGATTATCAAGCATCCTCATAATCTGAACAGAGACAATGGTATGGAGATTAGCGGGAGCTAGCTTCCCTTGATCAGTGAAATCAAAAAGCGCCAACCCATCCCCAGGTAAGGCCTTCAGCAGGTATGTTATCCCTACCCTATTCTATTATCAGTGGTCAGTAACTTTTTATCATAGAATTATTATCATTAAAATTCTTTAATATATCAATTTCTATATAGCCATTAATTAATATATTAATTATCATATTAATTAATTATAAATATTAACTATTTATAATTGTTAATATGATTTGGTTAAATATATTAATTTAATTTATATATAGAAATTGATATATTATCCTAGTATTTCTATATGAAATAAAAAAAATTATCCCTTTATATTCTAGTATTAACTATTTATCATATTAATTAACATTTTAATGTTATAATATTTTCTATATAACTATTAATTAATATATTAATTATCATATTAATCAATTATAAATATTTATAATTGTTAATATGAATTAATTTAATATATTAAATTAATTTACATAGAAATTAAATTAATTAAATAAAAAAAATTTAGTTCAATCTTTTAAACTAAATCTATTGATATTATCTCCTCAAAAATTTTAATTAAAATAAAAGTAAGTATAAAAAATAATAATAATTAAAATTAATTTAAGATTCTAGCCGACAGTGTGTTCCTAAAAAATTTCCCTCATAAGTATTTATTCTGTCTTGATTGCTCCTCTTTTATCATCATTCTTAACCCTGATGATGGATCCCATTTGGGATTTGAAACGTTGGTATAAAAATGTTCATACTGTGGATTCTCCGGCCAATAATTCGAAAGATACAAACCAAAGATCTCTTAAATCCAAAAGGAGGATCTTGCAAGAGAGTTCGATATGAAGGACATGGGCCTTATGCACTACTTTCTAGGTATGGAAGTGTGGCAGAAGGATGGCGAAGTGTTTGTATCTCAACGCAAGTATGCCAATGAGATACTCAAGCGATTCCACATGGAGAAGTGCAAGCCCATGCAAATTCCTCTAGTTGGTAACCGGAGGAAGGAGGATGCTACTTCAGGTGAGGTAGTATCTGCTATTGTTTATTGGAAGCTTGTGGGTTCACTGATGTATCTAGTGAACACATGACCAGATTTGTGCTTTGTGGTGAACCAACTGAGTCAAGTTATGGTTCAACCTACCAAGCTATTTTGGAAGGCAGTGAAGCGTGAGTTGAGATACCTCAGAGGCACATCTCAGTATGGATTTTGGTACAGACAGACAGAGAGAGTGAAGCTTCAGGGCTTTACAGATGAAGATTGGGCAGGGAGTCCATCATACCGGAAGAGCACTTCAAGAGGAATCTTCAACCTTGGTTCAGTTGTAGTTTCTTGATACAGCTGGAAACAAAGGTCGAGTGCACTTGGCTCAGCAGAGGCTGAATACATGGCTACCAATCAGGCAGCATGTGAGGCCATTTGGATGCGGAAGGTTCTAGTTGGATTATTTGGTAAGAGGATGGATCCAACAGTGATCTATTGCAATAATCAGTGTTGTATCAAACTCTCTGAGAATACAGTATTTAATGACAGGTCCAAGCACATCGATATCCGGTATCATCATCTTTGAGACTGTGTGATGAATAGGATCATGTTGTTGTTGTATGTTTCGACCGAGGAACAGGATGCAGATATTTTGACTAAGGCAATGTCAAAATGCAAGTTCGAGTTCCACAGAAATAGGATTGGGGTGATTGATAATCCCTGCCTTGTTGAGAGGGAATTTTGAAAATAGCAACAAGAAATGCTAAATATAGAAGTGCTAAAACTAGCATTGTTATAAATAGAATTTCGGGATACATTCCAATTTTAGTTAGTCCCTGAACTAAAATTGAGAATTCAAATTCAAATTTGATCTTAGAAGCTATTTGAAAAATAATTAATTAATTCATCTTGAGTTAATTAGTTGGAGAAAATCAAACATGAAGTCTATGTGGAGACATGCAACAGTTATCCCTTTGATTGAGGAAGTTATCCATCAATTAAGGAGATAAGGTTGAGTTGTAATTAGTTAGCTCAGTTAACTAAGTTAAGTCCAGTTAGATTAGTTCCAACAGTTGGAGGAACTAATTGTGAGTTCAGCTAGTTAATGCATGCATGCATGTAACTAGTGTACTTCACATAATTGAATATTCTCTCATAAATAACTCATGCATGTCAGTTCAGTAAGAGACCCAGTTGAGATCAGATGATGGGATAGTGTATTATCAGTTGCGGGTATATTCCCATGAGGATATCTCTTGCATGCAGACGGAATTCATTCCTTGAGGATTGTGCAGTTAGATCAGAGGTTAGAGAGTGTGTGTTAGGTAATTTCACACAGGTGGCAGCTTCTGGACCCCGAGAGAAACTGCGCAAGGAAATAGGAGGCTTGGAGGATTGAAAGAAGGCATATGTTGTGTCTATTCAGTCTATGAGCTGTGTTGAGGGATTGTACTGAGAGTTGGATAGCTTTTGAGCTAAATCTTTGTGTAATCTTTGATATGTTTCCACTTGTTTGATAATACAATTAGAGGGTTTTTTAGCTGAGGCTTTCCCCAAGTTATTCTTCTGTGTTCATGTGTGATTGAATTCTCATTCTCTATTATATGTGTTCTAAATTGATCGTGCTCAAAATTGATTAAGCTTCTGCAAGTTTATTTGTAGAAGTAGATCTAGTATATTGCTTTAGTACATGGCATTATCAGGTGATCTACAGTGGGAAATTCTACACTGCAGACCCAACAATGAAATTTCCACCTGATGTACTCTTTCAGTCTGATGGATTCCCCGTGCAATATGCATCTGTGAAGCCACATAGCTTCACTCCCTCTGTTTGTTTGTATCATAGTCCAAACTCGGTAGTGCCTCTACAATAGAACATGCTTAGCTTCCTTCCAAAATTATTTGGTTGGCCAAACCATAGCTTGGCTCAGCTGGTTGACTGCATAGAACATATCTGGTTGTGTGTTCACAAGATACACTAGTGAACCCACCAACTTCTGGTAAACAGTAGCATCTGCTTCCCCACCTGAAGTGGCATCCTCTTTCCTCTAGTTGGCCACTAGAGGTGTCTCCGTGGGTTTGAAACTATCCATGTGGAACCTCTGAAGTATCTCATTTGCATACTTGTCCTGAGAAACAAACAATTCCTAATCACCTTGTCATATTTTCAACCCAAGAATTAGTGCATGAGACCCATGTCCTTCATTTCAAAGTCTCTTGCAAGGGCCTCCTTGCAAGATCTGATTAGTTGCTCATCACCAATTAAAATCAAATCATCAACATATAAGACAATAATCAACAATTTACCTTCTACCAAGAAGTTATAGAGGTTTTCATCCACTTCACTTTTGGTGAATCCCAAACTGGTGACATAGTTATCGATCCTAGTGTACCAAGCACAGGGTGCTTGCTTGAGACTGTACAACACTCGCTTGGGTCTGCACGCATGAGACTTATGCTCAAAAGTCTCGAACCCTTGTATTTTCTCGATATACACCTCCTCCTCAATAAATCTGTTATCTCAAAATCAAGCCTGATAGGCTGCTGGTCAGGATGACTCTAAGTAACTATTTCAAACCAAGCTTTTGACTAAGGCTTAGCCTCCTAGCCTGAGAGGCTCTCTCAAAAGGATTAATGATTTTGATTAATGATAAGATGGCTAACTCTTGGATGTAACAACATAGACAAATATAATGCTGGATAAACATTTTATAAGTTCCATTGGGCTTATGGAGTCAATCAAGCTCTGTAAACAATGACACTACTTTGCATAAGAGATCAGGGCACTTAGCATTTAAATGTTCAGAATACAACTTACATAAAACCACAGTTCACACATGCATACAGAAAGTCAGAGCACAATCAGTGAATTCTGAGTGATTATGCATCCATGCAACTGAAAAAGACATTAAGGGAAGAACAAAACACATATTCCTGAACATGACAAATCCTTCATGAATCCTGAGAAGAAAAGTAGATGCTTTGTATTACTGAAAATGGTCTTTACATAAGCTTAAACAGTACTTCTGCTGTCAAATTTCCAACCCTCATTACATTGTTGTCTCAGCTATATATAATCCTTATTCTAACTAATTTGAGTTTCCTCCTCCAGCACGAGGGGAATTTTAATAACTCGATCTTTATCTCTAAAGACACCTATCAACCTTTTAACTATCTATTAAATACAAATAAACTGCTGACTGTAATTTTTTAAAAAGTCCTAAATCAATTATTACTCTAACTCTATCTTCGTGCCATAGTGGTTATTCTTCGTCCTTTGACACCTGGTGCTTTTTAGATTTGGCTAAGATGGATATTAAATATGCCATATTGGCCTTTAAACCCTGAATCCCTATCTGCCCGTGGTATTCGGAGATGTCCCCTGCTTCTCGGCTTCTTTTTTCCATAATTTGCTCGAACATGAACAGCATCTTTCTGAGCCTTTAATATCCCAAAGAATGGAACGTGGCCATGTTATAGATATGTTGTAGGCTGTGGTGATAGACAGGTGTCCCTTTTTCAAAAACTCCCGCTCATAAAATCAACTGTCTGTCTGCGTTTTTTTTTTAAAAACATCATCTACAGCAGTTTCGTAGCGCACTACAAAACTGTTGTTTTATTTAAAACAGTTTGCTTTTTTCAACCCGAGAGCTCATATCATCCAATCATCGGTTGCCAAAAACTCCCTTTGATGCTTCACATGTGTAGCAAGGATTAAGACATATTCAAAACACTAAGATTAAGCAAAATTAACAAAAGTTTGAGACATAACCCTTTCCTGAACAGTGAATTTATTTATTAGGTAACCGGCTTAGCTCTGCCTTCAGGTCTTCAGCGGCTTTCTTTAATTGGTTAATTTCTTCCTCAGCTGCTTCTATTTGTCTTTTCATGGCTGCCACATAATCTCCTTGAGATGTGATGGTTGCTTTACTTTTGCTATTCTTTTGCTGAGGTCGTGTTCCTTCCCCTTTTTCCTCTGTCCTGGGCAATGTTTCCTGTACCTGCTGGAAATTTCTAGTCATAGGTCTTCTTGGTTTAAAAACAAATTACTGGGTTGGCTCATCAAACTTAAGCCTTTTTGAGGCTTTGGTTTTCTTAACCTTTACCTGTGGTGATTGTGTCAAATCAATCTCAATCGGTTTAGACTGTTCTAACTCAATAGCCTGTAATAGATCATTTAGGCTTGCCTTAGACACAGAGCTCTCCTCGACAGCTATAGCTTTGCCTTTCTCTTTATTAATCTGGCTTCTTGTCCTCACCCTTGAGATTGCTTCAGGTTTATTTACTTGAGGTACAGTCTTCTTACCCTGAGTCTTCTCCTTTGTTGATTTCTGAGGCTGTTCTTGAATGACTAACGGCTTCACTGGTTTTGGTGGCTATGGTTTGGTTTTCTTTTTGGCTCTTGCCTCCCTTTGAAGCTCAGCTATTGTAAACTCTATGGCTGGTTGAGGAGTAAGACCAGTCTTACTTTGGAAACCAGCCATGAAGATAAAAGAATTCCAGTCTCGGCCTATCTTCTGGAGGCTATCTAAAATCAGCAATTTAATCAGACCATGATGAAATAAAGAGGTCTCACAGTCCTCTTTCCTTAGCTGCACCTTATCACACATTTTACTTAGACTGCGAAATAAATAAAACGGAATGTCTATGGAGACCTTCCCGGTAAAATGCAGGAGCAGTTTAAAATGATAAGGATAAACCTTATTATACCTTCCTTCACAGGTTAAATACTTCTGAATGCAGGTAATAAGAAAAGCATAATGTTCCTTGAGATAGAACCTAGGCACTGCTTTTGTGTAATCCTCATTTACATATGCCTCTTTTAAGAACTCTTTACAGGGATTCCTATCAAATTTAAAATTCTTGAACCATTCTTCCTGTCCTCTTGGTATCTCGGTTACAGTAGCTATGGCTTCTGGAGAAACCGATATCTCTAACATGGCAACCTTTGAATTCAAACCGATAAAATTAAGCACAAATTCTTTTGTTACCTGTGCATGCCCTCCTTGTAGCTTTTTACAAAATCTCCAGCACCCGCCATCTTTGAACGCCTTCTTCACGCCTTCATCTCTCAATGTTATGTCCATGCCTTCAGGTTCATTCCTTTGACATTTGCTAGACCTGTGCTCCTTTCTCTCCATCTTCACTTTGAAATCTTCACAGCCAAATTCTTACTTTGAAATCTTCACAGCCAAATCCTAACAGCTCCGGTCGAGATGGTGATATAGCAATACAGCTCCTCTTTTTTATTCAGCCTCGCTTGTAATCAGGCTCGCTTGAACAACCTCGCTTGAAATTCAAATCGAAACATGACTGGTCACTCATGCAACACTCACGGCCATTATTAGGACTATGCACGGTAAAATCTCTTGGGAATGAGATTTCCGTGCATATCAAAAATCTATTGGTGGAGTAGCGGCAAATGAACGTTCAGGCATGATTTCAAGAGGTACTGAAACTGACATGAGTAGACGGGCATGCTGACTCACCTATGGACTTGACATTTCAGGAAAGATTCGCTGCAGAATGCACGAATCCATGATTTCGCAGCGCTATTAGTTATATTTTTTAATGATGCGCTGCGAAACTGCTTAATCATTACACGCTGCGAAACTGCTAGACTCTGATTGCGTTGCGAAATGGGCAAATAAGACTGCGCTGCGGAATCACTAAAAGACAAGGTGACTTGGCATAGACAAGACATGACCATGGGATAATGATGAGTGGAGGAAAGCCAATAGGAGTAGAGTCTGATTTAAACTTAAAAACCTTTAAAACTCTGATTCCTAAGTGAGACAAATAAAAATGGAAACAGCTTAAACATAAACCTTTGTCATCAGACCAGGGCATGTAACTGTATGCATTAAACCTTTAGTTCTAAGTGATAACGGTGGCTCCACTTGGGATAGTGTGCTCCTGTAGTACACTAAGAACTCGCAGGTCCAGTGCCTTATTCAATTCCTGAAAACATAAGCAGAGTTGACAAGCATTCCTTTTAGCTTTGTGGGCCTTCACCTCGGGCTTAAGCTTCCTGTTCAGCTTGTCATTTATTTACAACAAGAAAAACTAGTAAAACGGTTATATACAATGTTTGTGAGACACTTGGTCGAAATTCAATCAACTGTAATGCTTTAGGAACTTGCCATTAACAGGTCCTCCAGCATATGGTGTTCCATCAATCTCCTGCAGAATATAGGTGTTATTCCCATGGAAAGCAGAAATCTGATATGGCCCTTTCCACAAATTTTCAAACTTACCATGTTTACCCTTCTCCTCAATTCTGGCTTCCCATTTCAGGACTTTGTCATTAATCTGAAATATAACCTCTTTGATCTTTTTGTCAAATGCTCTTTTGACCCTATTTTGGATTTGTTGATGACCTTCAAACACCTCGTTCCTTTTTTCCTGCAAAGCTATGAGCTGATTTATCCTTCGTTGTATAGTATTTGGCTCCTCTTCTAATCCTTGAATCAGCTTCATTACTGGTACTCCGAGAGATGTTGGAAATATAGCCTCTGTCCCATACATAAGCTCATATGGTGATGTCCCAATGGATCTTTTTGTGCAAATCCGGTCAGCCCACAAGGCATATTTCAGTTTCAAATGCCAAACCTTTTTATTTTCTTGCAGCATTTTTTTAATGATTCTCACAAGACTCTTGTTTGAAGACTCAGCTAAACCATTTCCCTGTGGATAATAAGCAGTGGAATGTCCAAGGGAAATGTGATATTGATGACAAAAATTAATCATTCTTTTGGACTTGAAAGCTTGAGCATTATCTGTAATGATCTTGATTGGGCAACCAAATCTTGATAATATATTATTTTCTAAGAAAGAAATAATCACTGAATCATTTGCTTGCCTTGTGGGTATTTCCTCTATCGACTTTGTAAAGTAATCGGTGGCTGTGAGAATCCAGCAATGCTGTCCTGATGAGGGAGGATGGATTTCCCCTATAAAATCTAATCCCCACTGCTAGAAGGGTGCTTCAACATAAATAGGAACCAAGGGCATTGGCATGAGCTTTCTCTTCCCTTCGAAGACTTGACATTCATGGCATGTGGCTATCTTTTTATAAATATCTCTGAACATGGTTGGCCAAAAATAGCCAGCTCTCAAAACCTTGTTTGCAGTGGCTTTCCAATAATGATGACCTCCGCAATCTCCCTTATGAAACTCATCAATTACTTTATCAGCTTCTTCTTCAATGAGACACTTCAATAATATCCCTCCTGCATCTTTCCAAAACAAATTTTGGTCATGCACAAAATATCTGAGAGATTTTAGCTTGGTAAACCGAGCTTTGGATTTTGATAGGTTATCTGGAGCTCTATTATGCTGCAAAACAAATGTTACATCCTTATACCATTCTGAGATCAAGAATTTCTCATTAATCTGGACTATCGTTTCTTCATTTTTAGAAATTTCTGAGATTTCTGTGTTTAAATAAATATCAATACAGTCCAGATTTGACTGAGTCAATAATTTGGCTAAGCCTTGACCTTTTACCAATTTGGTGGGTTTGATCTCAATATCATACTCCAACAGCTTTGCTATCCACTTTCCCCTTTTTCCATCTAGATCAGCTTGTGTAAGAATATCTTTTGTAACAGTATTTGGCACGTATGCAACAATGTGAGAGTGCAAAACATAAATCCTGAAATCCTTAATTGCTTTCACCAATGCATAAGCTTGTTTCTCTAGGATATTATATTTCAATTCAGCATTAGCCAATGTCTTGCTAAAGAAAGAAATGGGTTGTTCAGTACCTTGACTTCCTTTTTGCAATAAAACTCCAGCAATTATGTCATCAGAAGCAAACGTGAAGATCATAAACTCCTTGGTAAAATCCGGGCTGATGAGGACTGGTGCTTGAGTAAGTGCTTTCTTGATTTTTTCAAATGATTCCTTTGCTTCAGCTGTCCATTTAAAATCTGTTCCCTTTTTTAACATCTTTGTTATGTTCTTGACCACTTCAGCAAAGTTAGGGATGAATCTTCTAACAAAGTTAACTTTCCCAAGAAAAGATTGAATTTCCTTCCTACTCCTTGGTAAATCTAACCTTTGAATTGCACTAACTCTATTAGGATCAATCCTAATTCCCTCTTCAGAAATAACATGCCCAAGCAGTTTGCCAGAAGTTAAAGCAAAAATACTTTTGGTTGGGTTTAGAGAAATACCAAACCTCCTACACTTTAGTAGGACCCTTTCAAGGTGCTTTAAGTGGTCTTCTTCCTTCTTTGAAAAAACTGTGATATCATCAAGATAAACCACCACTGATTTGTCCTTTTCTTCAGCAAAAGAAATATCCATTGCCCTCTGGAAAGTTGCTCCTGCATTCATGAGGCCAAAGGGCATTTTTGCATACATGAATGTTCCCCATGGTGTAGTGAAAGCCGTCTTCTCCTGATCATCTGGGTGGACAGGAATCTAATTGTACCCTGAGAAGCCATCAAGCATAGACATCCTTTGTGAACCAACAATGTTTTGCAGAATAAAATCCATTTTGGGAAGAGGGTAATTATCTTTCAATGAAGCTTTGTTTAAATTCCTGAAGTCTATACAAATTCTGATCTCCCCATTCTTTTTTCTGATTGGTACCAAGTTAGCAAGCCAATTTGAGAATCTAATTGGTACAATAATTTTGGCATCAAAAAGCTTTTTCACTTCTTTTTCAAATCAGAGGCATTAGAAGAAGGATTAATCCTTTTAGCTTCTGCTTAAAAGGCTCTCATTCGGCTTAATAGGGATGGTAAATGGTTGTATGATTGAAAGAATCAATTGTTTCAAATCAGCAATAGCTCCATGCAAAAACATCAATGAAATCTTTTTCATCATCTCAACATATTTTGATCTTCATATCAGCTGGAAGGAACTTTGAAAATCTCACCATCTTATAGCAAATAACTGAGTCACCTAAATTACAGTTTTCTACTTCCTCCTCATTAGCTTGTAATCTTGGTGCTTTGAACACATCATTTTGATCAAACAATTTTTCCAAAGGAATGAGGCCTTTTGGGATTAAATTGTTTTGTAACTGTAAAACTTCAGGACTCTCTTTTGACTCTATCAACATGTTCTGTTGATCTATCTGATTGTGCTCAAATTCTTCCTTTAATTCAATAAAATTTCTAAGATGTTGATCATCTTCAAAAACTTGCCAATTTATGGTATTATCCGGTATGATTGGTCTATGGCGAACCTCCACTTCATAACCATCAGAAGAGTGCTTAGGAATAATGAATAGGCTGGCTGAAACGGCAAGAGAGTCTGCAATAGAGTTTTGGTCTCTAGTTTTGATGCTAAAAGAGTAGGTTTGAAAATTTTCTAACATGTCCAACACTAAATTTCTGTATGCTCTCATTCTTGCATCT